>JAPYYZ010002584.1:0-12860 GCA_030522705.1 Eretmocerus eremicus | reverse complement strand
TTGCTAGCTCGCGATTAGATCGATAGACGCAGGTGTAGATGTACGAGCTGCAGTCTCTTGAATTAATAGCTTACCCAGCGGATTGTACACACAATTAATTTGTGTGCGCGCAGGACCGTGCACAAATTGCTCAATGTTCAAACGTCGAATCGACGCGGTACGTTCATTGATGAGGCCGTTTTAGGGAGATGATGGATCCAGCCCGAATCTGCGACTAATCCGAATATATGATGCCACGACATCGGTTTGGCTACCCCGCCGCTTCCTGAAGCGAAGAATTGATTGCGCACGTGTCCATCTGATGATGAAGATGAGCTTGCAATGGATATAGACCAATTGGCATCGTGTGCGATTTTTTTCCGGAGACAGCTTCTCGATCCCGCTATTTTTTTATAACGTGTATCTGTCTTGGAAAATGGATGTTCCCTGGATGAATGACGCACCAACTTAGGGATACTCCACAAAAGATGTCACCCACCGAGTTATTGTTCCGGAAGTGCAATCGCCTGTTGATTTTATTTTCAGAATGTCATTCGTGGCTTATTAGATCTCTGGCCTCTGCGGTGATTTGGTTTTGGAAAAGAATCAATTTATACACTGTCTATTAAAAAAGCAATCTTCCAGGAAAATACAGGTTGAGGAGTCAATTTTAGAGTATTGTGGGAATTATTTTAGCTGATAAACACATTTCTGAGCCTGTTTTTTTGATCAAACAAGGTGATTAGTTATTAAAAGTTGTACCGATTTTACATGCAATATAGGGGAGTGGAGCATTGATACTTCAAAAATAATAATCGAGGTCAACTTTTATGCTATTTGAATATGTGAATAGAGATACCCATGACGAGTATGACTACCGCAAGACTTTCATTACTTTGTCATGTTTGAGAGCGTATACTCAAAATTTCATCTCATTCTTTCAAACGTTCCACTGCCGGTACAACACACCTAGTGAAACAATATTCACATCCGTGTGCGACAGAATTCTCTACTCTCTATCGTATGCAGGGGAATATATTCGAGTGTTCTCGAGTTGTGCTATAAGAAGTAAGTGTTTACCCAAGATCAAAGGCCCGAAATGAAATTCTTTCATACCGCAGAATGCATAGTCTCTCTTGGATAGACCGAACGTCTGACTCTTTTGGCACAGGCAAAGAATTTCTACTCACGGAAATATAATTTTACTGTAGGAATACTCTTTCTTTTGTATAGCCACATAATTCATGAAAAGAGTATCAACCTTATGGATCACGAATTTATCCGAAATGGAGTGAGAGCATCTCCTAAAGATAGTTCTCAGGGCTTTCGTTTCTGGGATACAACTATGACAATCAACGTTGCCAGTATATCTACACTGTAAAAAATTTTGGTCAAAAACTTCAATCACTGGTTGAAGTTAATTTTTAAGCACTGGTTGAATTTGGTTTTTGTCTATCCCGCGATATTTTTTTATTTTAATTTCCGGAAATTTGGAAAACTAATCGCTACTCCATCCGCCTTGGGCGCACTTGAAGCACTACGCGAGTTTTACTTTTCCATCCTCGATAAGTATTCAAACACCGGGGTGGAATGTCACCCATGTAATTAAAATTCCAACCAATGGTTAACAAACAGCTTCGAACAGTGGTTGAAAATCCAATCAGTAGTTGACTGAAAAACTTCAACTAGTGATTGAACATTCCACCAGTGGTTGGCAAAAAAACTTCAACCAGCGGTTGAAAATTCAACCACTTGGTTGAGAACCCACCCACGTGGTTAAATCATTTTTCAACCATGTTTTTACAGTGTATCATCAATCATCATTCATATATATATAGGTCATGAGGTTATCGTTGAGGACTGCATGTCAAGAATGAAAGCTCGCGGTACCTGAACGATGTTCTCATTTCTCATCGTAACACGTGAATTTCCAGTCTCTCAGACAAATCCACGATTCACAAAGTTGACCTACCGCTCGTCCGAATCACTCTCTACTATAGAAAGGTAACGTCTCCAGAAGAATATATCAGGACGAGTCAATATTTGCTCCAGTTTAAAATTAATACGACCTTGCAATAGCTTTCGCGAGTCTCTCGAAACACCCGTACTCCTCTTCTCCCTACGTAAAAAAAGAGCTTTATCCGATCCTCCAAGTCTCGTTCGTAGCTCGAAAGCCGATCATCCCAGAGACCATCTCACGTGCGAAAGCAAGCCATTACCCATCCACTCGGGTCGCCTCTCTCATCGGCAAGCCAGTCACGCAGCGCTTCCTAAAACCTTTCAATTCGTCGTATCCCGCACCTACACACCCCAATCCCACCGATCAACGGCATCCCACTCTCAAAACCACCTCCAGCATTCCTCTCTCTCTCAAAACCTCAAAATTCCATCTCCCACCTCGAAAAACCTCGAGTCTTCAAAAACGAGCAAAGCTCCAAGTGGAAACCCTTTGCTCATCGCAAGCTCGTTACGTCTCCGCAACTGCGAAAAGACGAGAGCGATGCGAGGGGCGAGGAGACACTCAGCGAGATGAGGGCTATGCAGACTCGAGTCACTTTTCACACCTCCAGTATGTACTTGTGTATGCCGCGAGGGTAGAAGCGCCGCAGCTCGAGCGTGTTTTGCCGCTTGCGCAGAGTTGCGCGTGAGATGTGCTGCGGAGGCTGAGAAAAGGGCGCGAGAGTCGCTACTATGTGGCTTTTGTCTCGTTTGCGAGAGAGCGAAGGTGAGAGATGACGTCTGCTGGAACGCTTTTTGGCCGAATGCGGCTTGCTATACGTGGCCTTTGTGTTCATTGGAAAATGTGCAAAGATGATGTATTAGAGTGCACTCTGACCGTAAGTTTCTTGGACTGGAAATTTCTGTTGAAAGCTTAGAGTTCATGAAATTCAGGGTGGAATTTAGCTCCGAGGTGTTGGGGTCATGGGAGATTCGGGGTGAGCCTCGTTTCCCATCCGAATGTTGCAGTGGAGGAAATTTTAGGTCAAGCACGGATGGATAGCAGTATCATCAGTCATCTAAAACTGACGCAAAACAGTGGGCGACACTTACTATTGTTGTCATTAAGTGGTTAGCTGACGTAGTCAATCGTGTCGCAAAATATCTGAGGTTCAGGCAACTGGTTCTGGATTTCTATTCCCCGAGCACCTAGATTTATGATTAACCCTCCAGTGTTCCGTGGGTCGCGCAGAACCCATAGCCACGAAACGTATATTCAATATTGTGACTGTACCCTACAATTATATTGAAACAGAGTAATCGAAGAGACTTTTGATGAATATTCCTTTCCGTCAGAATAGTCAATAAAACAATGACTAGCTAGTCTCTCGATTGAAATAAGGCGATCCATTTGAACCACGAATCAAATTTCTCCAACGTCCAGAATTACATATAATTTTTGATATCCTGGGCACTGGAGGGTTGAAAATGATATCTTTGTGCGATCGTGTAGCTTTACTGAGAGTAAGTGCGAGTTGCAATACTCGTATGAAAGGATAGCATGTCAGATATTTGACCTTTCCTTGACTTATGAGTTCATACCTCATATGAAATTGTAGATTTCCTATTATCCAAGAACGACTGTTCCCTATGTACGAGTTACCAAATATTACGATAACGGTCCAACGCTCGGCTGAAATTTTGAGTGAGATAGGGGACTTGGTAAACTCGAAACTCCCCGGGAGTAAATTTCACTCGATTGGAGTAGGAGCCTCGCCCTAAGCAGAGTTGATTAAAAAAAGATGTAGCCTTAATTAGAGCTTTGATTGGCGATTCTCTGAACGTGACTCGCGAAGCAAGTTAGTATCGAGAGACGATACATACAGTCGATTTGGCAGAACTTGGAATTTAGTAGTCCTTGAGCCGAGTCGCTTTTTGCTGAGATGATGAGAAGGCAAGTCTAGCTATGAATCATCCGTCCCACATAGAGAGTTGGGTGCGTGCGTGCTCGCGCGGATATGTTTCTTGTTGAGAAACTCTCTCATATCTGGCAGATTTATACTTCCAAGATTTGCCGCAAATCGACTGCTGCTCCAGTCGCGACTGAACTTTGAGACACGTAAATTACGCGACCGACGCGAAAACTGTTTTACGAGAGTCCGCGAAACTTTCCTCGCATCCTCCCCATACCCTCCCATGTATCCCAACATCAGCAACATCATAAATCTCCAAATCGAGCTTGCGAATGCGCCAAAGCTCTATAGAACCTCAAAACCCCAGCCGAGCGCTTGCGCGACCTAATAACTCTAAATTGGCGCATTCCTCGAAAAACTGCCGCGCCGAAACGTCATACGACGCCCGGAAAGCTTACTCGTACAGTAGCAATTCCAGCGCAACGCTCTCACTTTCTCTCTCTCTCTCTCTCTCTGTCTGTAGCTGCTTTGAGAATCATGAAATTTCCACGTCATGCAGAATTCAATTGCCCCATTCACTCGCGAGTGGCGCTATGCCGTATATATTCCACCCTCTCGCTGCTGCTGCATTCTTTTCTCTTCATCCGCGCGCACATACCTATATACATATAGCCTCGGATGAAGCGCGCGAGTCTATACGCCAACAAAGAGAGCGAATATTCGCCACGGAGAGCTTTGACGAGAGCAGCGGCGACGATGGGCTGAATCATCGAGCCGAGCTTTCTCTCTTTGCGGCGCCTCTCTTTTTCGAAGCGCGTATAACGAGCGCCACGCAGAGCTTGCGAACGAATTCTCCCATTCAAAACTGCCTCCCATGCGAGAAAAGCTCTCTGTATCGTACCATATATGGCTGTATTGAGTGGATGGTAGGTACCCCATGCGACGATGGGATTTTGCGGAAAGAGAGAGGGAGAGAGAGCTTGCAAGCTCTGTGGCGGGCTAAATTAAAATTTCATCGCGAATTTGTCGAAAGAGAGAGGCATCCAATATCCATATTCATCGAGCGATTCGTAAACGGGCGGTGACTGCGTTGTGTACGGGGGCCCGTTCATGCCAGCCATTGTGTAATTAATGAAGCGCGAGAACGGCGGCGGGACGCGGTGCTTTAAGGGGGTTACGTGTGCGCTTGACAGGGTCGGATTACGAGAGAGCTCTTTCGAGCGCGAGATAATAGATTTATGGAATTTTCGATTTAGCCGACGATCAGGAACGCGATATAGTCGAGCTCGTTTCGATAATGAGGCACCCGTCCGCAGCAGGTTTAGGTGGTGCGTGAACTCGCTGTTTCTGGTTGTGCTGACGGCCCAGTGCATTCCATCACAGAATACGTATGAATTAAAGTAACCACTTTTGTGATTGTCACTTTTCCGTGTACTCAACTCAACTGTATTTTAAAGTTTTCAACGTATCTCATTTTCATTCTGATTCTGAAACTGATTCTGGTTATTTTGAATCACATAGAATGAGTTCAATAACGTAGCATTCTAACTATTGTTGACAGAGCTATTGCTGGTCACGAAAAAGTGATTTTCGGGAAATTTCCGGGAGATGGTGCCCACTCGAATATTCGTGTCAGCTTGGTGGTGCCCAAAACTAGAATCAGCCCGCTCAAAGAGCTGAACTCATCTTGTTTTCATATACTCAAAGGACTACTCTTGTCTATTCGCGCATGTTCAAGGGAGTGTCGGAGTCGCAATTGCATGCTTACCGATAATCTCCAGTTTTCAAATTTCTCGACGAATTTTTTAGGTATCGCAAATCTGCAAAGTAACGCTGATTCTACAAGTCATCTAGATTCGGCGTTACTATCAATCCTCGCAATATTTCAAAAATTCGTGGAGAAATGTGAAAATTCGACAATGCCGGTATCCGACATCCAAAGCTTTTCCGAGAGGCGAGCTTTTGAAACATTCATCTTTCAATGAAAACTATAATAGCCTGAGGTTGACTTAGCCAGCATCCTTCCACGTAGAAATAGTACGTGTCGCATCGAGGGTCAAATATGCAGATTCCATGTCCCCACACTCACCACAGATTTATTTCTTCTGAGCAGAATCCTGCAACTTACGCAACTTTCGGTTTTTCTGCGACTGAGCTTGTCCAGAGCTAGTTGTGGTGGTATAGTCCTTGATGGCCTTCTCAATCAGATTCCAAATGGATTCCTGGTGCCTCTCCCTCCGAAGTGGAAGAAGACAATTTTTCGATTCCTCAAATATCAGGGTCTCCGTGTCATCGAGCCCAATTCAAGCTGACGATACTTGTCACACGAAGAAGTCTATGAGTAGAGTTGCAAAATGCGATCGAATAATTTCTTGAGCTCGTCATGATCAGTAGAGGTTTTGTTATGATTATTCAAAGTTTGGATATGAGTATACCATCCGGTGTGTCAACGATGGCTGAAAATCCAAGTGTGTCAAGGGAGGGCTAACTTTGAAGGGGGGGGGGGGGCTAACACTTGCAATTTTCGTAGTCAGGAGAGAATGGGTGGCGACACAATATTGTCTCACTCTGATAGTGAGTGAACTATGTCTCACATTTTGTTGATGGATTTGTTTCAGAATCAAGTCTCACATGTCTGAGAGAGGCAGCCTAGAAAAATCGTTGAAAGAAATTAATTGGCAGTCATTATTATGCTAGACGAGATGAATCGAGATAAATTTTCCTGAAGCAGCTTCAGTCACCTAAACCTACTTCAATTTTTTTAGGTTGAATTGTATCCACATTCAATTCGAGCTAGAAATTCATTAAACAATCTTCCGAGAGTAGGATTTTCTAAAGGACGATTCACCATTCCCGAAAGTTGGCAAGTTGTGCATCCGCTGTCGACATCCTTGCATGACCCTGCAACTATCTCACTTCTTGGTCCGGTAAATTCGATCACCCCGAGGATCACGATCCAAGACACGCATCAAACACGACCATCTCTCTTTGAGCCGTACTCGACGAAGCCGACAAGTTGAACAGGCAGTCAAAACGCGATCGCTAGTCGATCAATTTGACTTGTGTGCATCGAGCCCACATCTCGGCGAGCTCACACAAATACTCAAGCTATGTACGTGCGCGCGCGGGGCGCGTGTCGCTCGCGCCTCAAATGCCTCGAGAGCCTCGGGGCCGCGGCTTACCCGTGCAAAATGCACACAGCTATTCCCCGAAAGCTCGCAAGCTGGCGTCGCCTCCGCCGCAATCGACACTCTCGCTCTTGCTGCCGGAATCTTCAGCCTCTGTGTGCCCCTACACTCTGGATACACAGACTGGTTTGCGGTGCGCGCCAGTCACGCCGCATCCCTCGCTTTCCCAAAGCCTTCGAAAGCTACACTGATTGTGAAATATTGGGGTGAGTGGAATAATTAAGATATTGGAGAATCGATATTCCTGAAGCTGTATAAATTGAATTTTCATCAGAAAATACCAAAATTATTCGACAACGACTAATCAGAGCTTCCCGGCTCAACGGGGTTGTTGGATGGGCTGCTCAGTCTGTCAAATCACAGTTTGGATTTAGTTAGTACCCAGATCTGGAGGCGATGGTCTACGTTGACTGGAGATTCGTCACAAACTGAATTTCACTTTCAGCTGGTCTCGCTCTCCATGTCAAAAATTTCTGTTATACTCCCAGAACTCGATCCTAATCATCACGATCTAAATAGTTCAAATGCTCCTGATGAACTCCAAATGGATGAAAAATTTCCATCCAACTGAATTGAAATATTTCAAAGATAAATTTCAATTCCGAGGCAATACAAATCTTGACGACTTGAGCCATCATTCAATACACCATAGTGTAAAAAAGTGGTTGGAAACTCAACGAGAAGTTTCACTCATTGGGGTGGAAGTTTAACTACGCGGTTAAAAATTCAACCAGTGGTTGGGAGAAAACTCAAATCAGTTAGTGGTTGAGAAGAAACTCCAACCATGTGCATGATCTTTCAACCGAGTGGTCGAATAATGGAGGACGGGAAAAGTGAAACTTGCTCAGCGCTCTATGTGCACCCACGGCGGCAATTTGCAAGCGTGCTGAAACTGGTTGAAAATTCAATCAGTGGTTGACAAAACATCTTCAACCTGACGTGCACACTTATATCATTAATTATCAACGAGTACATTACAATTTTTCTTTGATACCGCGCTTACAAAAGGGCATACGCTCCACGTATAACCCGATACACTCTGTTACACCACATCCGTATAACCCGTATACTTCGCGAGGCCCGACTACCACGCCCGCGAAATTGGTATACACTCCACGTATAACACAGTACACCCTGTTATACTGCATTCATATAACGCCTTATACTATGTTAACGTCCTCGAGTATAACAGGATGAGGCACTACTACCGCGCTTGAAAACGGGGAATACGCTCCACGTATAACACAGCACACTCTGTTACACCACACCCGTATAACACTATACACTAAGTTACTACTCACGCCTATAACAGATCCTAACAGACGCGGGACAAGTATACGGTTCCCGTATAACATAGTATACCCGGTTATACCGCACGCGTATAACACTGCATACCATGTACAGCTCCGCACGTATAACATCCTTTTCTTTCCGGTAAATATCTCCCGGGTATATAAGACTGGGATTCCAGAACTCAATCATCAGTTCTTCTCCGACGCACCGTCACGACGCTACCTCCACGACACTCGGCCACTCCGCGGCTACGGAGCCCCAGGACTCCGTCGCGCCTCCTGCCGTAACCGGACGCACCGCGCTTACCGCGAGTGGACCTCGCCGCGAGTGGACCTCGCCGCGAGTGACCTACTGCACCCGGTCATTGTGTTCCGCTCCTCGGCGACCACGTCGCAAGTGAACTTGAAAACGTTCGTGTTATTTGTGTTCCCGATACCACAACCCATTGACAGTCATCTCCGCCACCGAGATCGCAGCCAGAGCACTGTCAAACCACTGATTGAAAACCCAACCATCGGTTGAATCAACCAAGTGGCTCAAAAATAACTTCAACCATTGGCTGGAGCTTTTTTCAACCGCTTCAAACGTTGAATTTTGGCCCTGCCCCAGTGGTTGAATAAGAAACTCCGGACCAGTGGTTAAAGTTTTTTGATCAAAATCTTCGACAGTGATACCCCAACCTACCTCAACTTCACAATAAGACCACGAGCCTTACCGCTGCGTATGCCGCACCCAAGTATCGTTCAAAGCCCATAACACAGAATGCAAATCGGCGAACAGACATCACCCGTAAGATAAACACATCAGCACCTTCTAATCCTTTGACCCGGTCGAGCTCCAAAGGATCGGCAGGATAAGAGGAGAAGCAGGACAAGACGACGAGTCCAGGCTCCTTCTGACGAGCTTTGTGCGGCCCTCGGGGAGCCCAGACTCTCTCTGGCTCGTCGCTGTCTCCCTCAGCTGCGGACCTATTATCGCGAGTATACGACATCGCGTACATGTATATAGAGGAAGCTGGAGCCTCGGCAACGCGATGCGGCGTCGGGACACTCGAGCGACTAATGGAGAACAGCCCGGCCGGGCCAAACCACTCGACCCCCATTCCCCGCCTCCACCGCTCCGCAAGCTCTTGACCGGACTCTCGCAGGTATCGTCAGCCAAGACTCTCTCTCTCTGTTTCGCATTTCCATCGCAAATTTTTGCAAACGACGCTTGCTGGATTCTATTGCGATTCGGGCGGCATCGTGTTTCTTGCCATTACTCGAGGCTGTGATGCAACTTTTGGTGGGAGCTTGAAACAGTTATTGGGTGTGCGAGACGGGGCATAATTTCCAGAATTAGGGGAAGGACGAGCGAGGTTACGAAAGAATTAGAGTCGTTCGATTCAAATTGACGACGGGGTGAAAAATCTCGGCACGTGAAAAAAATACTCACTGTTCTCGGTGTGCGTGGTTTCGTCCTTCGACACTAGTAATTGACCGAATAAATGTAGATCCATCTGACCGATAAACTGACTCGAATCCATAACACGTGATATCAAAGATCGTTGAAGCATATTTTCCATCCGGTTAGTCCTCTGCTCATATCCTACGTTTGTTGGACAGCGTATCAGACATTTTGCATACATCGATATTGCATTTTTAATATCCTCGGCTTATCCGACGACGGGCAGGAATCTCATACGCTGGCGATCCAAAGTATACACGTCCCCTAGCAACAGGTCAATTTTCTCACAAAGAATTTCCTCGTCTGACTTGGGCTCCACCCACAGATCCTCGCTTGGGATATTGTGAGCGATACCGCGAGCAGGATATTGGAAGCGAATCTTCCGCGGAAGAATTCCTCCAGATTTGTACTCTTACAATTTCAAAAGAAGTGAGAATCGATTCACACGATGCCCTACATTCATCAAATCTCTAATCCGCCAACTCATCACAGAAGCCTATGGAAAACCACATTTTCAAAATTGCACATCGGAAGGCCACGATCCCCGATACGAAGCAAACCACGTGTATCAATCCCGTCGGCTCGTCTCACGCAACGAAACTCCTCCCCAAGTACGAGCGGCGCCAAGGCCAAGCTCTAGAGGTCAAAATCTCAAGACGATTCACCACCACCCTCCTAAACATCACGAAACATCCCTCCAGAGTCCAAGCCTTGCAAATCGATCGGCTAATTGTAGACTCTCTCTCGCGGCCAAGGCGTCGGAAACCATCTCCCAAAGCGGCTCGCGTGTTTCGAGGCCTCCGCGTTTACCGCTACCAATATCCCGAGAGAGTGAAATGACGACTTGCGCGTGTGCGATGTTACGTCTAGGCAGTACTCCCTTGTATGTGCATGACCCTGTAGTCCAATGTGCATAGCGTGTGAGAAAAGTTAACCTCGTCGTGGTTGTACTGTGAAGTCTCCTAATGGCAGACACGCGGTGCACGACGGAGGCGTCCGGTATTAGAAAGTGTCCGCTTTTGAAAATCCTCAATGTGTAAGGATGCGAAAAAAGTAAGCCGTGCTCATAAAGAAATCGTAAGATTCTGTTGAGACCAAAGCAGTGCAGGCCTTTATCGATTTCAAGAGCTTTTTCTTGGATGACGGGTTCCAAAACTGTGATTTTATGGCTCTAAGCTAAAAAAATACCCATCAACGATCTTGTCAGTTACCATATTTTTGTTTTCAGAAACTTTCAACTGTTCGTTCAATTACCATTCTATACTCAAAGCTTTTTCAGTTCACTCGATTGCGGAATTCCACCAACTAGAGTTTCACTGACACCATAGTTCATAGCCTCTTCCTGAGTGGACAAATCATCCTTCTAACCATCCCTCTTTTATGTTAAATTTTCCTCGAATGTCGAATGTTTGCCTTTTTCATTTATTTCCAGGACAAAGATACGAACTCCTCGGCAAGTAGACTCTTTCATTCACTTTCAGTCTCACTGCAAGCGAGTCGATCATTTCTTACTATTAAACAACTTGTATTCACTCATCCACATCGAATGTGGAGGTTGTTGTAGACGGAATAATTACACTAAATAAAAATACGCTGCTCAAAGAGATTAGCAGTGTGCTTCCTCAGAACGATTCTAAGTACCAAGTTTTAGGAACCTCCTTGTTTAGATTATCATTATTGGTACTATTTTATTCATCCATCTTGAACCACAATGAAATAGAGACCAAGAATAATTTTTCCAAAATTCTAGAAGCGAAAGAGTCAAGTTCGGAGAAATTTATAAAAATAAGGAATTTCTTTTTTTTTCAAGGGAAACGGAGGGTTATAGGATTTTTAAAGAATGATTTTACATCTGGGAGATCGAAATGAGTGAAAAGTATTTGTGTTTCTTCAGAATATGAAGGAAAATTTGAAAAGCTGGGTAAATATACGTAATTTTCAAAGTTCTTATTTTTTTTTAAAAAAAAATGAAAGGTGGTATAAAATTTTTTGGTAATTCCATTGAATTGGGGAGAGGGAAGTGAGTTGGAAATAATTCATTCAGATTTTTAAATGAAGACTTGAAGCAGTAAGACGAATTTAATGGGAAAAATATGAATTTTGTGTATTTTTCAGTTATGAAATGGTGCTTTTTCAAAAATTCATGAATCAAAAAGAATTATAGATGAAGAGCTGAAAATGGACTAGCCTCATGAAATAATGGTCCCGAAGAAGTGTGCAAAATTTGGGAGTAAACGGGTGAACGGTTTGGGAGTTTTCGCGAACAAAACACTCGAACAACACACACACACACACACACACATACACACACGCGCGAAGGTGCACGGGTCTAAATTGATTTACAGAAAACTTATAGAGAGGTGTAGAAAAAATGAGCTTCACCAATGGAAAGATCTCGTTGAGTAGATCAAAAACGCCTTGTTTTGGTTTTGAACAAATGGAATTTCCACTGTGGTGACTACAAGGATTTTACAACAAAATACACTAGCAATAAGACTTTACCTCGGGAAACTTAGGTTTTCGTATCCATTATTGAAAGTGTCCGCTATTCGGAATAGATCTCCCATTAGAAATCAATAGGAGAAGATCGGTGCATTGCAAAAAAGTCCGATATTGCGAGGTTCTACTGTACATAATTTATATCGAGCTCGTGCAATTACATGAAGTAACGTGGACAATTGATTTTGCGTGTTTCAGTCTCGCGCGGCCGAGGCCGGGCCGAAGATGGCGAACGAGGTGAGGACGGGCAGGCCCACCATGCCCACCGTCACCCATTCGAAGCGGCCAATCGTCATCTATCCCACCGGTAAGTACGCACTTGCACACTTTTACATGGATTGAAAAATTACAAAGTGAGGAGGTAAGCCGCTGGAGCTTATTTCATTTTAACTCTGCGGAAGGGTGGCCTGATTCGCACGCAAAATTATACGCTGGCTGAGAGAGAGATTTAAAAAGTTTCCCGGGCTCGGGGGCGAGTTTGCCCGACGCGCGACATTACCCGAGGGCATTACGAATACATATGCGGTTACGCAAATATTTAATCTGTGCGCATTCATATTTTTTGGTTTATCTTCTCCCGTGCTCGGGAATTCTGCCATGCTGT
>JAPYYZ010002583.1:0-12861 GCA_030522705.1 Eretmocerus eremicus | reverse complement strand
TCTCTCTCTCTCTCTTTCTCTCTCTCTCTCTCTCGACTCTCTTATATCCCATTAGAAGTCACTCTCATATTCTAACTCGTGTTCATTCCAGAGGTCCCCTATCCACGTAACATGTGCAACGAATGTAGCCCCCCCCCTCCCCATCCTATCAGTGGTTATCTAGAGACCCCCTAGAATCGCGATGCAGAAGGATGATGGGCTATTCAGCTCATCAAGTTAGTTGTGTTGATTTCATTCATGAGGCGGACTCGTACGTGGTTCTAGTTATAAACGTGGACTTGGACGCACTCTCGTTTGTTGAGGCTCATCATGACGACAACACTTCAAATGGACTGACGGAAAAACTGTCTCCACAGATAAAGCAGCATGGCGCGACTCACCAACACAGGAGGAGGATGCTGAGACCAGCTCAGGAGACGTTGTGAACTAATACAAATTTGAGAATAGTTTGAGGTGGATTAGTGCCTGAGAAATCGGTTAGACCCATTAGAAAGGATGTTTCTTGGATCAGTTGCGAATTAGGAGCGCTCAAAAATGAGCAAGATGCGAATTGTAGGGCTGGGAGCGAAATCGATGCAATCAGCTGAAGTATCCCGAGCTTTATGATGAATACTCCTGACTTTGCGGAGAGATTAACGCGAGCCTAGAGGAAGGGCATATTTCGTTCCTTCAAAGTAATCTTCCGGACGCTCTGGATCAAAATGAAAACATCTGGAAGGAAATGTGCAACCTCGGCTACTTGCTCAAGAGCAAAGAGGGGGAACTCCATGAATTCACACCGGGTGAGTTGAGCGCTCACTTTGCGGGGGTCTCCGTCTCGCTTCACGAGAACATCGAAGAAGCAATAGGCGGAATGAATTCAGCCAGAAATGAGGGCTCTAAGTTCAAGCCCTCAAATTCCAATGGAGTTGTCCTTGCCGTCAGACATCCCTCCACACAGGCCCGTGGGGTGGACGGGGTCCCTCAAAGCGCGATCGCAAAGGCTCTCCCGACCACAGGTGATGTTATTGTTCATACTCTCAACTCTCCACCCGCTCACGGCATTTCCCCTGAGGCTTAGGAAAAAGCACAGCTATTCGCATGGAAAAAGACCACAGTTCCATCAGTGGTTTCGGGCTCCCGTCCTTTTGCTCTGCTGTGCTTCCTCTCCAAAGTCCTGGAGAAGATTGCCCATGACCGAATCACGGAGCATTTTGAAGATACAAACTCATTTGATCGCCTCAAAACTGGTTGCAAGCAACATCACAGTACCCAGACAGCTGTTCTGGAGTTGACCAATAACATTTTTCAGACAGTTTCAAAAGTCGTTGGAGTGAGGCTCGGTCCGGACAGGTTATCAGCCTCTCACGGGTTTCGAGGCTTGGCAGGGGGCCCTGTAGCGGGGTAAACAGCCACAGCTGGCCCGAGCTAATATTCGCGACGATTCCAAGAAGAGTGAAACAGGAGAGAGAATCACGTGGTCTAGGCGCGATGTATAGAGCAGACGCGAATGCGGGCAGCTTTCGACGAGCCGCGTTCGGGAGCGGATCGGCCAGCCGACTACGCGACGCGCGAGGAATTCGAGTGAATGCGCACGTGTGAGTGTGTGCGTGTGCGGAAGCCGGTGCACGGCCGCCGAGGAGCCGATGCGGAAGCCCGTGCGAGAGTGTGGCGTGGGTGATTTAGAGCCGCCGACCGGGCTGGGCCACGGAACCCAGACTTCGAGGGCAAGCTGGGGACCGGGGGGTTTGTCAGCTCGGCACGAGGTCGAAGCTCTGAGGGTGATTGCGCGCGTGGAGAGTAAGCGGTCTCGCTCTCCCCGATTCTCTCTCACGTGTGCCGAGTATGTAGGATCTATTGCGCAGATATTTGAGTGCTGCGCAATTTTGGATCATTTTGAAATATCATTTTGCTCAAATGAAGAGTTCGAAGGGAACGTAACAATAGTACGTAGTAGTTCCCCACAGTAAACCATGAATGTCGAGTCTACAGCCCGTTCATTGATCGTGATTGCAGTGGATATCTTGCAGTGATTCCGTAGAAAAAAACACGTTAACGCCCATTCTTTAAACTATCCATATATTACAGGAATCGCTGGTGAGACCATCACATCGCAAACGAGATCAAAGATGCATGAATCATCGAAATCTCATTGATTTCTCAGATAGTCTTCGTAAGCAGCTTGATAGGTTAATGTTTCATCAACGCATAACTGCATATTTGCTGAGCAACCTCCCAATACAGTTAGTTGTACGAGGGAGAAATCAGAGAACGTCACTATCCCTTAGATGGAATTTGAACATTGACACATTGTTTTAGCTCCACATGAACAAGAAAGACGTTCTGCATCATGAATTTGAGTTTATGGATGAAGTGAACGATCTCGATGATGTTGCCTCTCTTGAGAAATGAATCATATAGACAAAATATAAATCCGGTCTTCTCCAGATCTATTTCTCATCCA
The DNA here is from genome assembly GCA_030522705.1 of Eretmocerus eremicus. Taxonomy (NCBI): domain Eukaryota; kingdom Metazoa; phylum Arthropoda; class Insecta; order Hymenoptera; family Aphelinidae; genus Eretmocerus; species Eretmocerus eremicus. Next base: position 10,418 of record JAPYYZ010002583.1, on the reverse strand, counting down.
CTATCTTCTGATTTTTTGAACTAATTCGACTTCTCATAGTAAAATGATGACGGTTCGAATAAGATGGTGAAGTCAAATCTTGTGTCCAAGTTCGATTTGATCATCGGAAATAGGTTGGAAGCTGCTAGATACTCTTTTGGCTGCCTTTTGGCACAGCTCCAATTATCTCTAGATGTCCTGCAATCATGCGGATATTCAAACTAACAAAAGGAGGCCAAGACCTCTGGGTGACCAATCATGACCAAAATTTTCTTACAGACTCTCACCACCTAGTTTATGAAGAATCTGGAATATCTCCTGCCAATGGGCACTCTATTCCAAGATACAGCTATAGACAATAAAATTGCTAGTATACCTACATACACGCCCTTTCAACACAGGTCTATATGGGCGATGCTAATGTCTATAGCTGTATCTTGAAACAGAGTGCCCATTGGCAGGAGATAATATGGATACTCCAGTTTCTAGGTAGTACGGGTGTGTGGGAAAATTTTGGTCAAGATTGGTCACCCAAAGGTCTTGGGCTTCCCTTCTAAGTTGAGTCTCAAAGAATGTTCACTACCCTCTGCATCGAATTCCAAACATAATGGAGCTGAGAACTTGTGGGAACATGACTGGGAAACGACACGTTCAACAAACTGTGCCGATGAACGAACAGATCTCCTTTTATATATCATGCAGTCTCTCCTGTGGTACAGCTGTTGTTTCACCACTCTTCGAAACGAGAAAAATCATTCCCCAAGGCAAATGTAAATCAATGTGAAGCAGGTTTTCTAGTTACAGCATCGGAGAGCCTGCCACGTTGATTCTAGCGACGAAATTCGTAAGGAGCGCTTTTTCGCTACATTGAAGATTCCCCTCGCTACATTGAAGATTCTCCTCGAGGTGCGTGTGACTCGCTCATCACAAATTGCAAGATTGCTAGCTGCACCATATCCACCTCGTGGAGCAAGGGGCATTTCGCAGATCGAATAAGGTTCTGAAAGAAAAAACGCAAAATCTTGTGCGAGTGTTTTATTGAGTCAACAGATGTCTACGAAGCATGGGACATCCACACAAAGAGTACATTGTTTGGAAATGTGGGAAGAATGACATCTTCGAATCATGACGAATGTTTTGATTCGATTGGTCAATTCTGCCGCTGATACCTCGAATCGCACAACAATTATCTTGTATCTTCTCGTCGAGACGATCATCGGCGGACCCTTCCATGCTCTGCATTTTGCTCAGATGATCCAGAGCTCATCCCAAGTTATTGATTCGAGCCCTGAAAGCTTGTATTATTGCTTTTGTCTCCTCATCGGAGGCCGCCGTGGCCTAGTGAATAAGGTCCTGGTCTCCCACGCGGGAGGCCGGGGTTCGAGTCCCGGCCGGCACCACTAAGATTTTTTCTCAAGTGCTCTTCACGGCGGTCCCGGTGGTTCAGAACCCACCTTGAACTGTAGGCCCCCTCACCGAGTTGAAATCGGTAGTTGGCAGTTGCTGACGCGCTGGGAGCGTAACTCAACCCCACGCACATGGGTGCCCTCTGGATCAAGCTCTAAGAGCAGGTGCCGAGACATAAAACTAAAAGATTAACTTTTGTTGCCTCATTTCACATGACTACTCCCTCTTTGATCTCTGTAATCTCATTGTGAGTCTCACCTTGTCTTCCAATATAGTATCCATTAAGCTGGAGTTTTCGTAGATCTCCATACTCATATATTCGATATCCACTCCAACTCGTTCAGCTAGTTTATTGTGCGAATTTTTGATGCCAAGCAATTCTGTAGTGAAGTGGCCGGGAATAATGGTATGTACGTCCTTCCTTTTCTTCACGCATCACATCTTTTGAATTCACAAAGTCTTCATAGGTTCCAAGATAAACATATGACAGAGTGCTAGTGGTGGGACGCATTTTATTGATTTTATCGTTCATGTCACTCATTATCTCCTCAATTGTAGCGAATCAATCCTCAGAACTCGCAGAATGGTCCTCGAATAACTTTGTCAAATTTTCCACCTAACCCCTGTAGGGAAAGTTATCAGCTTGAGCATCAATGAGCTAATTCCTTGCTTCGGAGAATTAATTCTTATCTTTCTCGAATTTTGTAGTGGAATCTTTCGCGGTTTTTCCGCAAACTTCATCGCGTTGTCCCAATGTGCGTACTGCCAGATTGATGTTCTTGGTGAATTCTCTGGATTCTGACTCCGGAAAATCAGAATTGTCGTTCATCCTTCTGAACTTCTCTCACGAGTTCGTTCTGCACGTAACCCATTTTATCATCTAGAGCTCGCAGCGAAGGAACGACAGCATCTCGAATTTGCTCAATCACTCTGCTCTCACCTTCGCTCAAATTTTGCAATAGATTGGAACTAATCCTACCGAGCGTGGAAACTGCTCTTTTTCCCACATTCATTCCATGCTGCTCAGGTTCTGTGGAAAGGAAAATATGAGTTGAGATTCATTAGAATTACGTAACACTTCCTCATACTCTTGAGTTATTGCATCGTGCAATGTTTCGCTCTGCGAACTGGTTGACGGCGCACTCGACTCTCCTTGGCGAGACCTCGCGCCCAAATTATGAGACAGATTCGGAGTTCCATTATTTTCATTCCCAGAAATATGTAGACTACTCGATTGAATCCCTCGGGGTCCACCCTTCTTCTCAGTAGTGGGAAGCGAAGAATTTTGAGCGGTTTTCTCCAATTTTGCAGTGTATGTATTCGAGACGAATGTACAGAATACAATGAATCAAATATTGATTCGCCCGCTTTTCACAGGATATGTCCCTCTCCACGTAACTCACTCGGGAGTCCTACTATTTCCTTACGTCCACTTGTGTCACCAGCTTGCAGATCTTTGAGCAAGAGCTCAAGACGAGCAGTTATCTCATTCACATCATCCCAGTAGACGTTATCAATTTGGTGATCAGATCCGTGCAGTTTCGTTGTATCGCTGTTTTCAATGTCTCCAACAAGTTTTCGCAATCCCGATCCAATCTAAGATTTGAACATGGGAGCGGTGATTTCTTCATATATTTTCCCTTTTGAGCTCAGTATACGTTTCGAATAGTCATTTCCGCGCTTGTGAGCACTCATCAAAGATAGAATCTCCTCGTATCGTTCAACATCGTGTGGCTCATGGTATTCTGGCTTATCTTTGAATATTGATTCGAATAGACCTTGAGTACCTTCGGATAGATATCGATCATCCATCATAGTTCTGTCATCATTTTTACCGAAGTCGAGAGCTTCGTTCCCCGAAATCAACGTGTTATTCTCAGAATGAGATCCATACGTAATATCTGCACTTTGATGGTCTCTGAAAAATTCTGAGGGATATCTTAACGACAAAGCTCGCAAATTCTTATATAGGAAACCTGGGAAATTTCTCCACTTCCGAGGATTCTTCACAATTTGTTGAATAGATTTTTCGAGGGGGTCTAAATTATCAACCTCTAAAAGAGTTGACGACGGTAATTTTTTAATGGAAGAGAATGATTTGTCGCTTGAATTGACTGCAAATTCCTGTAGTCCTAACGAACGGTTGTAGTGGTTTGGGTGGTGGGGTTATTGTTGCGTTCAAATGTTTCTCGTTAAAGCTGGATCGTCTGGGGAGTTCCGAAATTTTCGATCGATTATCACTAGAGATACTTCCTTCGTCATGGTTTCCCATAAATGCGGCTCTGTTGATCGGTTCGCTCTTGAGTTCCCCAACGTCCAATTTGTTCAACTTACTAGTATTGCTGATCAAGTTTCCCAAGGGTTGCACGAGAGGCTGTAAGTTTTCCAAGGCTCCCTCGCGCTTCACCACTTTACCGAGTTCAAGAGTGCTATGTTTTCGCCGAATCACTGAAGCTGTCTTGGCGATTCGTTTCACTATCTCGTCTCCTTTCTTCCCCCGATCCGCTTTATTGACAGGTTTTGTTTCCGTTCGCGCCAAATTTTACGTTCACAAGACGGTCGATCCTCATCGAATGTTGAAAACGGACTGGAGCCTTGCCTGTATCTCCCGAGATTTTTTGGATCGTATTCCACAATTGTGAGGAATCCGTACTTATACCTCCAACAGCTTGGACACAACTGTTTGGACTGTCCAAAATCCATGTCTGTATGTACGTGATCATTGTATATCACGCGTGAATCGGTCAGATCAATCTGAAGGATGATGAAAATATTACGGTTATCCCTCAAAAGCTTCCTCGGTAAGCATGTGTGAGATTGTGTTGAACAGGAAAAATCTATATGTACGTGGCGCCCCATTGCAAGAAAGCTGAGATTTTATCTTGCTTCTCCGTTGATACATCATCAAAAATGAGGATGGATCGAGGTTTTGCATCTCTGCCACCCATGATCTCGCTGTTGTTTGTGGAGGTGTGATAACTGATACCGTCCTTGGACAATTCGTTCATTATAGCTTCCAAGAATTGATACTCTGGTTTTCGCAACGATTTGGAATACAAGTAGATGTTATCGAACACGAGCCCGTTTAGGCTCATGATCAAGCTGATCAACGCATTTATCTCCTCACAATCAGACGATCCACAAATCATGCAACGGATGCTGTTGGATAGTAGTTTTCCATGTCGGTACCCCTTCCCTCCTATACGATCTGCGAAGTTATTCAGATTGATGATTGTAGTCCCCTCCTCTTGTTTGACGAACCTCATCGTGACTAGTAGAAAGTTCGTTGCACAAAACTATGAAAATGTAAATCATCATGCGAGGAATTCAGTTGTCTGCCCTGATTTGGCTCATCAGCATGCATGTAGGGACGGAGCGGCTCAGTTAATCGTCTCATGAACAATCTACCATTTGGAATTCATTCACCTGGCTACCATTTCTGCGGACCTGGAACAAAATTGAAGCATAGATTAGTCAGAGATGATCGAGGTGTGAATCCATTAGACGAAGCGTATCGGCAGCACGATATTGCATACCATATTCATAAGGATCTCGACAAACGACACGAGGCCGATCGTCAGTTGCGAGGTGCTGCCGAAGCACGTATTGCAGCCAAGGATTCATCATTCGGCAAGAGACTCGCAGGCAGAGCCGTGAGCAGTATTATGAAATTAGAAACTAGAAGAGGTATGGTTATGACGAGGCGTAAACGTTCGCTTCGCACGCGTGGTAAGAAGAAGAAAAGAGAGCTGATGCTCACGTGCAGAGGGGGAATGTTGCTGTTACCGGCTATTGCAGCAATAACCGCGCTCGCGACTGGCGCAGCCGACGTTGCAAAATCAATCCGCAATATGCGAACGTATCAGCAAAAACTGGAAGAGATGGTAAGACATAACAAAGCCTTCGAAAGAAAGAGTGGGAAAGGTTTGTAGTTGGATCCATAATCTTACAAGAGAGGTGGTGCATTGAGAAGAAGCTCGCGACGAGAAGGTGAAAGATATGAGCGAACAGGTGATCATGAGCGCTACAAAGGATATCGCACACTTCAGAGGCGTCTTCGCGCGCGATACTCTTCCACCGTTCCCTCGGCACGATGAATCGGGCGTAATCGATCTAGCTTCGTTGAAATATTCTGGTACACACTGGTGTGCTCATCGCAAGCGTGGAAACGTGATGAATTATTTCAATTCCTCCGGTATTCTGAGACCTCCCGAAGGATTGTAGGGTACATACTCACCAGTTACCCAAACTACGCAATGCGATACAAAAAAGCGATAAACAAGACGAGATCTGGCAAAGCTCTCATCCACAGTGTATGCTCGGAGGAGTTTGTCGAAGAGATATCGATATGAAGTCGGCGACGTCGTGTGCTTGAGCAAGTATAAGCAGTTGCGCGAGAAAGGCTATCCAACTGGGGAACCAGAACTTTTACTATCTAACAAGCACAAGATACGAGCCCGGCCACGTATCTGCTGAAAGACATCAATGGTGAGAAGATCGCTGGTAGCTGTCACAAAGCCAAGCTCCAACGTGTACGACAGCCTCATATTTCCCTTGTGGTGAAAATCCCGAAACTTTGAGAAGATAGAGTATTGGTGGAGTGGTATGGGTGGGACAGGCTTCGTGGTGCGAGAAATGAGACGGATTCGAATAGTCAATTGGTTTGTCAGTCCCAAGCGGCAATTGCCTCATGTGAATTATTAAGATTCAAGCGGCAATCGCGGTGTGCAAATGCATGTGCAAGACTAATCAGACTCGTTTATTAGTCTCAGGCGGGAATCGCCGTATGAAAATATATGTAAAAGATCAGCATGTGTGATGCGTTTGTCATCATCAAAGCTGAGACTGAGCTTTTGGCGATTCATTGTGTACAGAATATGATCCTCACATATTATTCGTTTTTGATCGAGCCATACAGATTTTCGATTGGATGAACAATCCTCATAATCTTGAAAGGACAATTGATTTCTTGATGATGATCTACAAATGCCCTTTTCCACAAGCTTCCCGCCGGAATCCTTGCACAAAATCGCGTACGATTTTGATCTTACGAAAACGCTCGCCTTAATAACTGCCTCATTGATCACATCCTTGATCTTTCCGAGAACTCTTCGATTCATCCTCAATACACCGTGAGGATTATCTGATGCGTAGTCAAACGTATCGGGATGATTAGCACAGTAGGAAAGAATAAAATCCGTGTACAGGTTCAGATTACGGTAAGGAGATGTGAATCATAGTAAGATTGATTGTGGAATATCACGGGAATATTAAACTGAGTTCTCCTTAGAAGTTTGCACTCGGAGTAAACGATCCCTAAAAAGCGACCAATTGTATCTTCATGATGAACCACTCTATCATCTCCCAAGGGTTGATTACGAATGGAACAGTTTTCGTTGATCATAATCATCACTTTGTCTAGGTCGTCGATCTCCGGGGGCACATTTTTCTGCAAATCCTGCAGATCAGAAAATATATCCAGAATCATCAACAGGGAAATTTGACATCATTCAGATGCAGTAATCTCACCTTCTTCACGATTTCTGCGATTTCTTTGAGACGAAAGGAAAATTTCCTTGGGCAATCTCTACCTTCCGACAATTCGTGAAAGTTTCCGTTGGAATCGTGATGGCAGTTAAGCCAGAGACTAAGGGGTGGGTTCGCAAATTTTGGAAGCGTTTTTGATGACTTTGGAACGTCGAAGCTCTTTTTCTCGTAACGTTCTCATCAAAAGATTATTATTGACCTCCCTCAGTATACATCCGAAGTCAGCGTGAATCGTGTACGGTAGAGAAATTCTCTCGTGATGATCTTTGAATTCCAAAATTTCCTCTCCTTTGAGAGGAGTTGTCATGACGCGATTATTCAATTTCATGCAGAACTCTTGGTGATTGGAGAGTAGTTCTCCAGAATAAGAAGCATTTAGACATCTGTTGCATAGATCTATCTCTTTCTTGTACTTTCTAATCTGTCTGCTCAGCAGTCTGGGGAGATGTAACAATAATGGTGAAGGGTCTTATGTTCGAAAAGCAACAGATTCACGTGAACGTTTTTCTTCTCACTCGTCAAATATAAGGCATAAAATTCTTTGTCTGATCCAAAACCGTAAACGTTGACGAAAATGGAGGGATTCATTTTTTCCCAATCCTGGTATATGTTTCGATTTCATTGGAAACTCTATGTCCAATCTCATGTAATCTTGAGGTGGTCCACGCGGTGAGAGAGAGAGAGAGAGAGAGAGGGACAGTTAGCGGAATGTACAAAAAATAGACGCAGGAAAGTATTTTAGAGATTGAATATCTCTTGAGTGAAACCATCAATTTCGATGAAACTTGATATGGATGCTTCCGAGATCATGAATTTCAGGAATAATTCATCTTTCAGATTTTCGCTTCGTTCATTCATTGGTGCGATTATTGTAAAATGAGATATCTCCAAAACCAGATTGAGGATCTTCACCCAATTCCATTGAGATTCTCCTATCATATTGAGCTATCAGTACGAATTTCTTCAGATTTCTCTATTGTTCTGTTTCCGTGATATTCGAAACAGAGGCCAAAACCCTCTCTCTCCTGTGTAGATTGACAGAACTTGGAGGATTAATATCTCGGAATCTAGGTTGAAGACCCTCTTGAAATTTCGATATGTTTTTCAAACCCATGAGATCCTCTATCAGCGAAATTCCAGCGATTTCTATTGCTAGGGAAAATACCGCCTAAGCCACCTTGAATGTTTCTTGTAGTGCGAATATTGAGACATTGGATTAGAACTGTTCAATTTGGACTTGGATGAAACCGTCATGATTGACCACGCAAAGCAATCGTTTCCGTTATTCTTTATATTAATGATAGCTCTTCTGTTTTCGATCCAAGCGGGAAGTCTCACAAAAGAGGAAGCACTCATATCGTTCCATTTCAGTATGTTCACTTTCAAACTCAGAATCTCCTGCGGAGTGTACCCGCTCACGCAATCTTCGGAATCGATGACTTCGTTTCCGATGAATCTCACGGAGGTCTCGTACCATTGATTTAATTTCAAAGGAGTCAATGAATTTCCGTATCGTATCTGGGAATGTTTGACGATAAGCGTTTCATCTACTAATTTATGATACGCACTGTTCACGCGTCGTGTATTACATAGAATACTCTCGCGCGCTCATGACTTCTCTTCCAAGCTTTCTAAATATATATATGTACTACACTCTCTCCGTACCATAGTCGCCCGGGCGCGTTTATCAACCGTCCTGCATACATTCGGTCAGTTTCTCATTCATTCTCATTCCACTGCATACGACACATTAAAGTCAACCGTCTTAGCGCCCACCTCGCGCATTTTCAACTAATTCTATTGAATAAACTTAAGTCTCTAATTACTTGGGTTTCACATTCAATTGACGCCTCCACATTCTCCGCTAAACATGCACTGAGAACTAGATCCACTTTCACCGACTTGTTTTTTTTGAGTAACCAATGTGAAAACCGTAAGATCAATGTTTGCGCTGGAGTCACGAAGGTAGTGTAGTCTCTACAATTCATATTCCCCACTATTTCGATCTGGATTCTAGACTTGGAAGCTTCCAGTCTATTGTAGAATGGAACATTCCCGATATCTTGCTGACTCTTAGCTTGATAGATATTATTCAATATTATTATCCTCGATTCCGATTCGTTATGAATAGTTTCAACATGGGCCATATGTCCAGTTCTCAATTTCATCGAGTTTGTTCGATTCAACTCCATCAGATTCGGAATTTTTCTCATAAGTCTCTCATAATCCCTTTTGAGTCGTGAAACGTCTCTCAGATTCAACGTACTCACGCCTCCTTCCTTCATAGAGTTGAATCTGCTGAAGAGCTCCTCTCTCGGCTGCAATATCTTGCAAAACGGAGCTGCTGGAGCTGTCCATGATTACGTAACAAGTTTTGAATTTACGAGATCTATGCGCAATAATCAGCCGAGGCTAGTCTTCATACGCATCACGCCGCGGCCCCACCTCAGGCGATAACTGCTCAAGACATTTTCTCTCTTGGCTGCACTGAACTGCTAGAGTTGTGCATGATTACGTTAGGCACGATTGAAGGTGAGTCTTACACATTACGCCGCGTCCCTACCAGATAGTTCTAGTATGAATACGAGCCTATCATTGTACCGTTCATCAACAAGGTAGTCATGGCTAGTTTACTTTAACTACTCAAACGCTCCCAGAAGTATCCCCCTACAGTTAAGGTCACCGATCTCTCCAGCAGCCGACGTTACAAGATCAAGTTGGCGAGTATTATCAAGACAAAGTACGGTCCGACCTGTCCATTTATATAACTGGACGAATGCAAACGTTGAATACTGGTCTACTGCTCCAAACCTACGCTCGACCTCGTTTTGAAGAAACGCGACGTCTTTCTCAGGAACCTGAGCTCGAAGGATGAGTTGTATTGTAGGGCAGCACCTCGCGGAAGATACAGACAATTGAAATTCTATCCATCTTTGGAGGAGGCCAGTGAGAGCGAAGGAGACGATGAGCAGCTCGAGGGGATCTGAAACGGGTCGCTCGCAGTCGAGGCGGGCCCCTCGAATAGTGAGTGATGGGACCATTCCCAGAGAAGCAGTAGAGTATCCTTATCAAATTCAGAACCAGTCAATTGAATCTGGTGTAGAGCAGACAATATGGGACTCGCCCAATACAGAAAATAATCAGGAAGTCGCAATCCCAGCATGTTTCGAGCCGATCTCGATTTCATCTACATCTACAAGTGACGAAATTTTCGCCATTGAAGTAATGGACAATCAATGCGATGAAGGAACAACTGTGCCCTGCGAATTGTGGATGGACCAGAAAGATCTATATCATATATCTCTGTCAATAGGAGGATCTTATCCAGATCTCGAAAAAAGCAAGAATAGAGGAAGAGCCAGATCGAGCCACAATCTTGAGAACGAAGTAAGTTGATCCATGTTCAGATTTGAGCGCGGGCTCGAGAGCAACTTACGAGACTTTCCTCGTTCAAAGCAGAGCACCTGATGTTTACGTTCTGAAAT
>JAPYYZ010002582.1:0-13831 GCA_030522705.1 Eretmocerus eremicus | reverse complement strand
ACAGCACCCCCGTACAAACTTGTAGTTACCACAGGCCTTTCAAAGCTGTTGCAACCAAAACAATTTTTGTATACAGATAAGAGAAACGCGTAATCCTCGTATTATTCATGTTTGTTTCCAACATGGGCAAAACAATTACTGTGCAAGTCGTTAGGTCTTTGCTGTGTCCGAATGAGTCATCAGTAAAAGCAAATCTGCAGGAGCACTCGCTGAGCTCCTTACATTCGCTGTTTGGAGTTTCTAATCGTGCCATCCAATTCTATCCCAGATAAGTTGATGACGTGTTTGGAGGGACGATTTGTATGAAAGCATTCCATTAGAATGCAGAGAGGATCCATCATCTAATGGGTAGCCGCGAAACATACTCTTGATATTTTGATTCAAGTGGGAAGCGCATTTTGGTATTCGAAAGAAACTCATACATTTTCCTCCAATTAGTTTGTTCTAAGCGGATAATCCCATTTTATCCGCCCAAAAGGAGTTCTTTCTGTACTCAGTTTCATGGACGCCAGAAACTGACTCAAAAATCAGGAAATGGGCGAACAGATAAGTCTGTTTTTTCCAACATTTAGAAGTTCTTCACTCTCACTGATATTTTATGAACTTGAGAATCGAAGCGATGAGCTCACTCTAGTTTTTGACATCACCTGCTTTGAAGGTGATTTAGGCGGTATTTTCCTAACAATAGAAATGGCTGGAATTTTACATGCTAGAAGTATTCATGGGTTTGAAGAACATATCACAATTCCAGGAGGGTCTTGAACTTAGATCCCGAGATATTAATCCTCCAAATTTTGGCAATTCACACGGGGAAGATGGGGATTTTAGCTTCTGCCTTAAATATCACAAAAACAGAACAATAGAAAAATATGAAAAAATTTCGTACGGATAGCTCATTACGAGAGGAGAATCTCTGTGAAATTGCGTGAAGATCGTCAATCTGGTTTTGGAGATATCTCATTTTACAATAATCGCACCAATAAATGAACGTAGCAAAAATTTGAAAGATGAATTATTCCTGAAATTTAGGGTCTTGAGAACATTCATGTCAAGTTCCATCAAGATTGGTGGTGGTTTCATTCAAGAGATATTCAATTTTTGAAAAACTTTTTGACGTCTGTCTCTCTCACGTTCAGCTATCTGTCTCTCTCTTACCGCCTGAACCACCTGAAGACAGAATGAAGCTACAAAGTTCGCATACGTTTTATGAGCCTCAATCAATTTTTTCAGAGTGTGGTGTCACGTGAACTTCATGATGAATTATTCTATACCTCCCTGCATGTTCCTCCGTTCACAACATTTCACTGTTCACTAGCAATGTGTAAGTATCAACATCAGTGAAGCTCGCAATTAGTCAAGGATTGAACAAATTTTGCGCTTTTTCCAACATCAAACCCAGAGTTGCAAGTTTTTGATTTGGATACCCTTACAAACATCTTTAAGTAACAAGTTTTATCGATGGGCATCCCTGCAAAACTTATTACTAATCATGATCCGAGGAATATCATGGCTCACACGTGATTTACGCGAGTGTCGTTGCTTGGTGCTTTACGGGAGGAAAGAAAAGAATTGGGGAACGAATGAAACTCGGTGGGAGTCGCCTGGCGCTGAGGGTGGTTTGGTCTCGGGTGCGGGAGGGGTCGCGAGCCATAGTCGGAGGAAAAGGGGAACGGTGAGGGCTGCTACACCCTCCCGCCAGAGTCAGGGCGCAATGACCTTTCTCAAAACAGCTCGCGAAAGGAATCGATCGACTCCTTATCGCGCGGACGGGTGCCCTCTCTCTCTTCTTCCCTCCCTATTTCCCCTCTTCTACCTCCCTCTCTTCTAGGTGACGGTTTTGCGAACAATCAACGAACCGAAACGTGCCACTATGAGATTATAATTTCTGTGCATAGAGCTCGAGTTACTCTATTAGAGGACATATTTTCGCTTAATTTGATCGATTCTGTCTCGTGTAACATGGATGGTCAGAGTTGTTTGAGGACCATGACGCTTCTCTGCTATAAGTCGATAATTTTGCGGACATTGTAGGATGATCATGATGCATGGGTTGAAAAGTATGGTCGGCCAATCGCGAAGCCAAGGCTGCATTCCCACGTGATTTCCCGCACGCGGTGCTACACCGGTTCAGCGCTGGCTCTGTTCCTCTCCCGCAGGTGCTTCCGGCCGTATCTTGGAAGCATGTCAAAATTCCGTATGGTGGGCCTGGCAGAATTATTCGCTGTCATCAGCGTTGCAAGTGGCATTATGCAGGGAGATTTGGAGAAATTTTGAAACCTACTTCTCAAATGGCCAAATTTGCCAAATTGAGTAAAAGACCCCATTCAGTAGATTCGAAGAATTCTGTCTGCGCTGGTACAACGTATAGTACCCACACGTTCTGTACGTCCGCTGCGGGCGTGGGCGTGTGCTTTTGCGTCGATGGGGTTGGTGCGCAATGTAGCCGGAAAGGAGGTGGTGGTCATGGTTGTAGTAGCAGTGGCAACGACCCGCCGCGGAGTTGTGAAATTAATCGCGCTGCAGCCGTCAGCGAAAAAACACAGCAAAGGCGAGAGACGAGCGCGCGATGAAGGCTCGGGCGGGGGATGCATCTCCAGAGGGGCGCGGCTCGCGAGACTCGAGCCGACACCCCAAATCCACGCTCCGGGTCCGCGGCTGATGGTCGCTTTAACGTAGTTCATTGTCACGTTTCTGACAACATTCTCGCAACAGCCTGCAAAGTCCAATTGGGCTTCGAATAGAATATCGTGTTTGCGCGATAATATATTGCCTGGAAAAAAGGCCCGGATACGATCATAATTTGTCACAGTTTTTTCCCCGATCGATGGAAACTTGCGACAGTTTGGCTTGGAGTATTGATACTGTGCAATCCCTATGGTAATCATCAGATGATCGCGAATCCTAGTAACATTTAACCATCCCTCTCGTCGAGCCTCTCGTCGTATGAGAATCTTCGACTTTCGGCTTCTCTGAAAGCTCGATCGTGGTCGGCAGACCGCACAGGCCACCAGCCTTGCGTCGAGTATCTGACAAGAAACACAGGTGCGACTGTTGCCCCGTATGGAGCCGGTATATGGCTGCCCCATTGCATAGCAATCGACCCTCGTTGTCCCACATATTCAATAAGGATTCGCACACAGAACTACGCTTACATAGTGTGACGAAGGATGCGCTCCTCACGCCGCACGTTGCGCCGAACGGATTAACGATCTTGTGCAGCATCCTACCTGCGCATCATGGTTGCACTTCCTATTTTATACCGGCGCGGCGTCGATCATAATTATGCGTGCGTATCTGTGCGTATATTTGCACCGGCCGGTGGCGCCCCCTCGCTCCTGTCTGCGGTGCTCTCTTCGGCAGACTCCTCCTCTGTGCCCCCTCTCGTCTCGTTTTTTTTTCGCGCGAGCGAGACAAGACGTTCACGTGCAGCCGTGCGAAATGCAAAAACTCGCGAGAACGCGCAAGTAGGCGAGTAGTTACTCTTCCAATCGATGGCTCTGATCGCTCCCAACAAAGTATCCGCCGGAGTAATGCATTTAGCGATCGAGGCGAGTGCGATTGGCCCTGAGTTGCGACGCAACAACCCCACGTTGCGCGTTTTGAGAGTTCGGCGACTCCGGCGAGCTACCCCCACCCTTCGCTCGCACAGCTCGGCCTCCCCTCTCGCTGTATCTTTTGGGATTTTATTTCATGGTCTGGATCTCTCGAGACGAGTGCGCAAATTTATTTTTGGTGTGCAATGTACTGGGTGTAGCGAGTGAAGGAGCGCATCGGCCAAGTTGATATCCAACGTGCAGCCTTCACCGTCTCCCTCGTCTCAAAATTGCTCACGGCCGTTGCAGCGTTGCATCAAAGTATTCAGAGGGTGCAACGACAACAAAATTCGACGAGCAGCGGGGACAGATGCCTTTGCAGATCGCGCTCGTATCAAGGGGCGCTCTCTCGTTCAGCCGCTGCAGCATCAGCCGGCCCTGGTGGCGGTGCAATTTTCTCTCTCTCTCTCTCTCCTTCTCTCCCTCTTTACGCGACACACCCTTCGCCCGACGACGTCGCTCGCTCTTCCCCGCTCTCTCTCTCTCTCTCTCTCTCTGTCTCTGCGAGCTCGTGCGCATCCGCGAGAGACGGCGCGACGCGTGGAGCGGGGGCCCGCGTGCAGCAACAGAGCAGCGCGCAGCGAGTGGCACGGCAGTGAGAGCGGCGCGTCACAGCAGCGGAGCGGAGGCAGCGTAGCGAGCCGCGTGAAAGCTCTCGCTGCGCGACTCGGGCCTGCACCGAAACTGCATCGCGCGCGGCGCCGCCGCCTGCAGTCGCAGTCAGTCACAGTTCGCGCTGTGCTCCGAAATGGATCGCGCGTGCGAGCCAGTCCCCTGCGCCCCGATGAGGCAGACGAGACCGGCGAGCATCTCCCGCTCGACGCTCTGCTGATCCAGATTTTTGCGCGCTCGTGCTTTGGTGGTGCTTCGCGAGCAGTGGCCGGAAAATAGTCGAAAGCCGCGCGGGCGTCGAGCGCGAGTGTGAACACCCGAGTGCAGTGCGCGACGCAGTGCGGAGCCCGAGTGGCGGACCGCGCGCGGCACCATGTCCGTGAGAATGGAGACGAGGAAGCTCAACTACAAGATGATGGTGAGTTAGCAGAAGCTTCTCGGGCCGGGCGTGCCGCCGCCGGCGTGACAGCTCGATACGCCGTCCGGTGCCGGCGCGCGGGGCGTCTGCTGCCCCACCCATCTGCCGCTCCGCGGCCAAACTCGTGCTCTCGCGCCGAGCGTTTCCGAGTCGTCCTCACCCGCCAGCCCGCGCACGTCTCGTGCTGAGAGAGGTGCTGGACACGCGCTTCGAGGGTGCCCGGCCCGTGCGGGGCATCGCCTCCCGGTGGAGGCTCCGGCGCGGCGTCCGGTGCCGCCCGAGAGGTTGGAGAGAGCCGGCCACGCCGCAGCTCGGCGCATGCTCCGCCCGCACCGGCGGCGGGCCCTCCTCCTCGCCCTCTCGCGAACCTGCGACGTCGCATCGCGTTACATTTTCCCCTCCCTCCCCCCGCTCCGAGCATCTCCTCTGCTGCTCCGCATACCTTCCTCGCTTGGTCATAGTCGCGCATATGCGTGTCAATGGGAGGACAGGAGGTGTCGAGTGTCACTTTGCGAATGCAAAACTGCCATCGACCTATCCAGTTTCGAATCGTCATCGAGATCTGTGGCCTCAACAACTCACCGGGGCTGTCACGAGCGCAACCAGGAGACCTGCGCCCTCTCTTGTTGTTTCCCAAGAGTTGGAACGACCTCGTTGATAAAAATTACTCTCAGCATCCCAGGATCCAGGGGAAGAATCGCAGCAGTGCACCGCGAGCATGGGAACGAGCGGTGTCGATTTTTTTCCTTCAAACCGGCTGGAGGCACCATCTGGCCGCCCGGTTTCGAATTAGCGCTCCGCCGCCGCGATTCACGATGCGTCTGCTATGTGCCCGCTCACGTGCTGCGCGCATTCAGAGCATGGCAGAGCATGGGCGGCAGTCCTTCCTCTCCTGATCCTCCCCCGCCCCGCCAGCGCCCGTTCTTCCATCCGACTCGCTGCTGCCTCGCCTCGCACTCGTCCTTCCTCTCCGTCTCTCTCATCTCAACTTCGATTTTCTCCTTGCAAACCCGCAAGCTCGAACTTCTGACGGGCTCACGTGCCATGCCTGCAATGCGGCCTCTATCATCGCACTCTTCTCGGGACTTTTGGTCCCTCGGATCTCACTCCTGCTCCCAATGATCCTCCGGGACATGTCTCGTGTGCTAGCTCAACTCTTTCTGTCTGCCTAAAATCTTGGGCGGTCCCTGCAGTGCAGTTTGGAGTTTTTAGATTGTACTGTGTTTCGTACACAACATCTTGAGCTCCTTCTAAACAACTACAGTGGCACAGTTCAACCTGTCACGATACTGGTTGGCCATTATTCCGGAAACTGCAGATTTTCTGAAATGTCAGGGTTCTGAGACTCAGAGTTTGAAGATCATTGGGTGGAAAAAGGCCCAATTTTGAGGTTTGTCTCCATAAGTCCAATGACCTACTGGTACCATTCTTGTGTATCAATTCATCTCAACGTTTGCTTTATGTAAACTCATGCTTCGTGAATGTTATGTTCGTGATGCCAGAAGTGTGCAAAAGAGTTGTTGGATCTGACAAGAGTTGACTGGAAGGATGAACATATCCTACCTGCTTTAGAAATTGATCCTCTAAATGAGGGGGGGGGGCACTGGATGCTATCATTCAGGCAGGAGCATTAAGAATGATGTGGTTATCCTCCCGTTCCGCGAGAAGTGTCATAAAATTTGCGAAATTCTTTTTCAAACGCTATTTCAGAATCACCATTTGCATCTGAGCGCTTACAAATGTTTAAGAATTCCGTGTGCAAACCTATCATTTCTAAATTTCAACAGATCCAAGTTTTGAATTTGGAGGTGAATGGCCACATCGCCGCTTGCAGGTCATTCTGCAGATACTAGGGCGCGTTCTTATCCCAAATGAAATAGGATAGCAAGACGATGCAAATTCCGCGCGTGACTATTCTCCCAACTCAGTTGAAAGCGCCAGTTGGTCAATCCTCTCCAGGCAAAAAGTTCACACTTTTCACGCACTTTATATGGAAAGCAGTTTTGGGTACAGTTCCCAGATATCTAATACCTGCAAATTCATATGTTTACAATCTCGTCATTTTTTTTTTCTTCTCTTCAGAGATTGGAGAATTCATAATTAAGAGAATCCCATCCTAATTGTCGGAGCTCTTACTGCTGACTCGTAATAATACAAAAAGACACAATCTAAAGCTGTAAATATATTTTAAGACTCCAAATGACCATCCTATCGTTGACGACTGTTTAAAGATAACAGAATCAATTAAAGCCAGTCAGAGTCATTTACGTAACACCCAGCAATCGTCATATTCGTCACTTGTCACGTAATACGAAAGATTAAAATTTGGATCATCATGATTTCAGTCAATTACCTCTGATTCGCAGTACTTTTTTCATAGGCCGTGAGGCAATTTTATGTGTTACACGAGTCCAGATCAGCTCGAGTTAGTCACAATTCAATAGAAAAGTCCAGGCAATAATTTTCGAGCTTGATTCATTACGACTCCTGTTTTTCACAGCAGTTACTCGTGGTACCGTTGTATATACATTCATACATTTATTTGTTAGTATCATTACACCAGATAAGAATCTCACTTCAAAGTTCATGTCCATGTGGTTCATTTCAGCATCTTTTACTTTCTCATGACTCTACTGTAACTTGCCAACATACTTTTCTGACAAATGACAGCGATTTATTATTGATGTTATTTTCACCACTTTCACATCATCTGAGTTTTATCTCAATTGATCGAGATAGCTCTGGTTTTACTTGAATTGTAGTACCGTATTAGACTATCGATTAATTTCTGTGATGAATATTTGTTGGCAGAAAACGGCAGATTTTTTTCACAATTTGCTGGTCACGAGTCTAAATATATGGAAGCAATCTAGCGTTATTGTAAAAGTAGAAAGACTAACTAGTCCGATATCTTCTAAAAATCAGGGAAGTAGAGAATGTTTGGTATCTTTTGCTGCAAGGGTGCGTGTCAGTTATTGCTATCTCCGAATAGTAGCATCTTGATCTGCAGTTGAAATTGTCTGGTCAAAAAGATCCATTCACTTGACTATGCACGTTGTTCATATATTATGGCGTCAAGATCTGAGACCCGCTATAGCTGATTTGACCTCTGTGAAATCTACGCGTAACGACTGTCGAATCAACGATCAAGTGATTCTATTGAACAAATGCTACCATTGGCGTTCGCTGTTTTCTTCTGTGACTGTGGAGACCATATTTCACCCCCCGCAATATGTTTCCTGTTGCATTTTGATGATGCCATTCCTCCTCATTATGGGTTTTTAGTTTGTTTGGTGTGCTTAGCTGATTATTTCTTGGAATCAGAGTCAAAGTTTAGGAACTAAAATTTATCCCAATCAAAGCAAATGAATGATGTTTCACTTAACCGAGTGGGAAAGCGATCTTGGTTAGTAAGTGGCTATTATTGCCTGTGCTAATGGTGTAAAGGCTTCTTGTAACACCTCTGACTTCTTTGTTTCTTTGGAAAAGTCACTAAATCTTTAAAATTGTATCTATGGTAGAGGCATTTTGTTGGCATTCACATCTCACTAATAAGTTGTATGCAGCAAACTACACCGATATCGTCAGTAATAGAAACAGAAAACAACGTGGCACGATGGAGTCCATGACTCTCCATGTGCTCAGAACTAGAAGTCTTATCGTGCATTTATTAAACACCGAAGGTTTTGAACTATAAGTAATTTATGAATATTCAAATTAGGAGTAATTATGAGCTTCTAACGGTATTTATTAATAAGGAAGTAACGTCCATTTTGTGACGAGCTTTACTAGTTGCCTAGACCTATCAAACATGAATACATTCATGTTGCCCTTTATACTCCCTCAATTGATTTTTGTTATACCAAGTGAGACTTATATTTTGGATGGGCATACATGGTATCGAGGTGTAACCTCCTAGTGGAACAAGATATTGTTCAGAATATGATCGTCACTTGGTATAATGTCAGGCTAGTAAAAGTGGCGACTGAATCGATAGGAGATTTTATACGCTTTGGACTTGTCCTACCTTTCATTTAGGTAGCAAAGATTTTGAGATGGAGTGGACCCCGTAAAATCTTCCTGAAATACTGGCCAACTTATTTTAACCTCGAGTCTTCTGAAAAATGATTGTTTGTTGGAAACATCCAAATTCAAACTTATCTGGTCCTTACTCTGTCAAGGTAGAAGATCTGCTCTGAATGGTTGGCACAAAGTGATTTGCGAAAATGAGAGACGGGACCAGTAATATCGATTATCTGGATATGTGCTATTGCAACGCACTCGCCACAGTGCTATCACAATAATTGTATCAACGTCCCCAATATTCTTTCCACCAATTTCTAAATTTTGTACTGCAATAAGGGGTGACAATAATGTGCAATCTTTGAAATCAATTGGATCCTACCGCTTTATTCCAAATGTGCAAAAACCCGCTAACAATTTAAACACTTTCAAGTTTTTTTTTCCCCTGTGCCAAATGCCCAGGTATCCAATTTAGCGTAGACATCCAAACAAAAATTATAGCCTTGATTTCTATCTGAGTAACAAAAAATGCCATGACGTGCAAAAACTATTTTAGGCGGATCAGAGTCTGAATGAATGAATGGACTTCTAACTCACCCTGAACGTCAAAGCTCGTTTTCTCCATTCAATCGTTTTCCGTCTGGGTCTCGTAAAAGGGATTTACGTGGGTGAGCTGACGCCTGTCTGCTCTGGCTGCTTTTTCCCTCACCGCTGCCGACGTGTGTGACCGAAGCGTTCTCTAACAAGATTCTTTAAGCACGCTTGTCATTTCAATTACTACGAAAAGCTTACGCATTGGCGTTTTCACTCAAATGTCAGGAATCTTGTAGAAGAAAAATACACGTCACCAAGGCAATTATCTGCTCGAACGATGATGAGTTTTCATTCACAAACTCCATTGGCAAGTCAAGTTTGGGAGGATCAAGAGTCTTCAGGTTCATGCAATGGGGATTCGTGATGAGATAAATCTAATCGAAGTAGATTATGTATGGTACTTTTGAAATTGTAAAAATGAGATCACTGGCATTTTCTCGATGGCACGCAAGACGAGTGGCCTATTCACATCAACAGCTATAAAATAGCATCTTGACGTAAATAGCTGCTTACTTGCTACCTAACATTATTTCTAGAAAACAAAATATTTTTTGAAGCACCAACAGTCACATTGTAGTCTCTGACAATAACGTACGTTCCATATTGGACCAGTTTTTATTCCGTCGAGATCGGCCAAACTAGTCGAGATTCATCTTGCATAAACCATGGAAATTGGTGGGGTTGTGGCATAATCCGATATTTATTTGGCACAGAATTGAAAAGCGATAAGAGATGCCCCATATGCAATATATAGTAGAATTGACGTGATAAATGATCTCTTGCACCAGAGAATACGGTTGCTCGCCATAAAAGGTTAATAGGTCAGGTGCGAAAAGGAAATGAATGGAGATCAGAAAAAAAATCTCTGGTCCTGTTGATCAGAGCTAATGATATATACTCATATACGGATCTCAGACGAATTAAATCCACGAAGCCTTCCGCGATAGCTATTATGATGCAGGTAAAGGTACTGCTACTTGTGTACATGAACTTTATGGATATCAGATCAAGCTTGAACTTGATAATGAGCTAATCAGCGTTTCCCCGACCAAAGTTGTTTGAGTTTTCTTATGCCAATTCACGTGGCTGAGTAGCCACGTGAATTGGCCTTCCTTATTGGTATTTCTTTCGAACAGATTGAGTTACAGTTAGAATCCTATGCTACAATCTTGTAGATTTATAGTTGTGTGACGCAACAAATACAACTCAATAGTGCCGAAAGTGAAACGTCTAATCAAATCCGTTAGAGAATAGATATGCTATTTTCAAGAATCTGGAATAATAAGAAGAGTGCACCACATTCCAAGCGAGAAGTTCATTGTGCAGTAATCATGTTTAATCCAAAAAGGTCAAGCCTATCCCTGTAGGTTTCCGCCCAAAAGATTTATGTTTATACTTTACAATGCAATATGCCATCCAAGCCCCAATTGGGGCTGGATCTCTGATTTGAGATACGGACATTACGCTATGTATTCAACATGGGACTGTTTTGGGATTCCGCCATATTGGCTTCCGCTCCTATTTAGGTCACGATCTATAGATTAACACGGAGATTCAGCCCTAATAGACATGACCGTGTTTGGGATCATCGTTTAAAATTTTCATTATTCATGTTGTTTCATTCTTCAAAGAAAGTTGAATGAACTTTATGCTCAAGGCGTGGATTTCAATCTGTTTAGAATGAATGGAAAATGGCTAAAATATTAGTCAGATGAAAGTGAAATTTGTCAAAGCCTCCTTCACGAGTCAAATTGTTTAGTTTGATTTTGCTTCTCCTGATGATTTTTCGTTTCATTGGATCTAATATCTACTATACCATTCATCTGCGGTGGATATTTATCCTCGAACAAGCTCTTGTTACCCTATTCTCGTGATAAAGGCTTGTTCGTTTGACCATCCTCATAGCCGCCACATATCCCTTCAGAACCACCAATAGAATAATAATCGTGGAAACCTTAGCAATAATATGAATACTAATATTTTTTCCTCGTTTTCTGTTTTAGGTGAGTGTATGCCAAGAACAGATTGATCAGTCACCTGAGACCTTATTCATAACCCATCAGGTTGGCATGAATTGTATAGAGTTATCCTCAATATGTTTTCATAGACTGACAAGGGGAGACCAAGACCTCCGGGTGACCAATCTTGACCAAAATTTTTTTACAGACTCTTACCACCGAGTATATGGAGAATCTAGAGTGTCTGCTGCCAATGGGCACTCTGTTCCAAGATACAGCTATAGACATTATGATTGCTAGTATATCTATATATACGCCCTTTTAACACAGGTCTATATGGGGGATGCTCATGTCTATAGCTGTATCTCTGGACAGAGTGCCCATTGGCAAGAGATAC
Organism: Eretmocerus eremicus; assembly: GCA_030522705.1. NCBI lineage: Eukaryota > Metazoa > Arthropoda > Insecta > Hymenoptera > Aphelinidae > Eretmocerus > Eretmocerus eremicus. Next base: position 2,236 of record JAPYYZ010002582.1, on the reverse strand, counting down.
TCTAGATTCTTCATATCCTAGGTGGTACGAGTCTGTAAAAAAATTTTGGCGAAGATTGGTCACCCGGAGGTCTTGGCCTCCCCTTGTGAGTCTTTCCGTATAATTGCGAGAAATCCCTGCCTCAAGTATCTGCAGATGAAAATTAACGATTTCTTGATTCCTTGAGGTACATAAAGCTCTGTACCTCTTCACTGGACCTAATGGTTAAATTACATCGATGGAACCATCCAGGCGAATAAGTATAGCGTCAAGCTCTGGGACTTTTTCTATAACTGTTTACACAAATATTCAATTTTCAAATGTCAATCTCGACAAACATTGTAAAACGAAGTCGTCAATTGAGTTTAACATAATGCAGACAATCGTCAAGAATCCCAGCAAATGATGGAGCACAAAAATTTCAAGCGGACAAACTCATTCTTTTGCTTGGTTCGTGGAAATCGTATAGTGGCTTTTGAAGCTCAACGATGAGAATATCTGTTCTGCAAGTGGATATTATATCAGACACTTGCGCCTCGCCGGAGAGTTATATGGCTTTTCGCGCTTACTTGTCCGGCGTGCACGAGGCATCGAGCAAAAGTAGTGGCGGAGGCATCGGCCGCGAGGAATGTCTGGCATGCCGCATGCGCGCCTCAGAGCTTGCAGCCAACCAGACGACCTCTCTCTCTTTCTGCTCCTTCCATTCTCTCCCCTTCATCTCTCTCTCTCCCTCTCTCTCTTCCTCCCTTTTCACGTTTTCCGTTTTTGTACGTCTCGAAGATCCAACCTGCAGTCGTGCGGAACAGCGACTAACTAATCGAACAAAATTCATTCACTTTGCACCATCGAACTGATGTATATGTGTGTACCATCCCCATGCATCTCGGTTCACTCTTCATTCAGTTCATGTTAGTCCTTAGAGTTGAATGATTCTTACGTAACTGTATCGCCAAATTCTTTTTGATTTTACCCAAAGATCTTACCCAAAGCGCTGCATCTGATTATAATAACCAAGAGTAGTTCGAAATCGTTGAACATTTTCTTTAGGAATCTTCTTAGGGAAAAGAGTATATAATAATAAGCATCTCATCAAGATCTCATTTTCATGAACTGTACTTATGAATCAAAAAGTAGTCCGTTTTTCAGCACCGACCAAGACACATTTTTAGAGACTTTCTGGAAACTTTTTCTCAGTGGAACCAACATTAAGAAATCAGCTTGGTCCATTTTGTCAACCGTTTGCGGGGTAGGACATTTTGCGATCGCCTCTCTTGTTTGAGTCTGGCAACCAAACTCTATACATATAGGTATTATGAGGAAACGGCATCGCCTTGAGCTAGTGGAATCAGAAAGCTTTTGGATACTTTTGACCTACACAAAATGGCAGATGTTTTATGAATTTTTACTTCTATATTTTAAATGAAGAGTTGCTTCCAGTCCTCTATCATGGACGGCACACACCCGTGTGACAAAAGTTTGCTAGACAGGGATACCCGAAGAAACTCCGGATTTGGATTTTTCCAGGGTTGACCCGCCATTAAATGTCCCAATACCTTGGAAACCTCAGGAGAGTGGGCTTTTTAAAACCCGCGAACTCCACTAACCGAGCAATTCTCGCGTTTCCTAGCTAATGATTCTGCTCTCTAAAATCAAGGGACTGGAGAATTTCGAGCGTCAGCGAGGGTATTCTCACCCTCGGCATGAGCCGCGGCGCGAGCAAGGCTGAACCGAGCGCACGCGAAGTTTGCCTCTCGCGCACCTGTCCAGCCCAAGGTCCTTTACTCCGCGGCAGGAGGCACGCGGAAAAAAGGATGCCCGACTTTGTCCGGCGAGCGAACACGGCGCACTATAGAGAGCCGCGCGTGGCTCGATCTCGCGGCAGAGCAGCTCTCGGCAATCGGCAATCGGCGATACATCCGTTATCCGCATTCCTGCGAGCTCTTCTCACACGAGTTGCAGGATCGGCTGAGTTGTCCGAGTCGTCGTCGTCGTCGCGGCGGCTGCACGCGAAATCCGTATTAATTTATTCGCCGAGATCGAGAGCCGGCAACTTTCTCGAGGCTGCTCTCTCGCGGAATTTTCTCGCGAGCTCGTGCGTCACTGCATCGGCTCGCATCGCGAGATCTAATGGCGCGCGGGCGCAAGAGCGAGCGGCACATTGTGCGCGATTAGATCCTCTTTCACGGAACTGCATGTAGCGGCTATCGCATCTCGGGAGGAAAGTTGCCCGCGGGAGAAGCGCGAGATATACCGATCG
>JAPYYZ010002581.1:0-12862 GCA_030522705.1 Eretmocerus eremicus | reverse complement strand
CTCCTCCCCGCGAAGGGCATCTCTGGTTGCGGGCTCGGTGTGAAGGAGGCGGGTGTGTACCGATTCATCCTCTCCACTCGTATTCGGAGGTCTTTCCTCCTCAATTTTTTCTTCTCCATTTCGCTAGCTGATGGTGAAGAGGTCTTCTTCCTTTTGCTGCTACCTGTAGGAGTGTGATCGCTCGTCGATGGTTCGGCAGTTACAGCGCTGATAAGTGAGCGAGCCGAGGTATGACTGATTGCTCCCGGTGGTAAGCCCATGTGACTCACAGCAGACCTCAGTTGGGCGCCAAATTCTCTTCGCAGGGTCTCGCTCTGCTTTTTGACGCCTATCAGCTTCTTGACAGTGAGCATCAGCTCGGGCAGCTCTTTCCTGACTGCCTTCGATGTATTGTTCACTGTGTCGGAGGTGTGTTTCATCTCCTGGAGGTGGATCTGGATGTCTCCGATCAACTGATCCTCTTCTTTGTCCAGGGATTTTATCCCTCCCCATTTCTCTATCAGCTCACCTCCGAGTGAGCGCCTGTTGTTGTTGCTGTTGGACGCAGCCTTCCCTGCTGACTGTCTGCAAGTCTCACTTTGATCACCGGTTCCCTCTTTGGCCGGTGTGGGTTGGGCGAGATACCCAGTTGGCAGTGTCGTTCTGGTAACGTCTCTCCGATTATCCGTATCCGCCATTTTTCTTTCCTCCTCCTGTTCCTCACCGTACGTGTTCGTGTTGGTCGTCACGGCTACTCCCGTGAACCAGCGTGGAATCCACCTTCCTGGATCCTTCCCCTCGCTGACCGTGCCTACAGTCCGGTGGCTTTAGTAGTGCCAACCTCCCCTCCTGCAGCATGATCCCATCCGGTCACCAGCCGGCACTACTACAGAAGCGGGATTTCAGGGTTCTCCCCATACCGTTGTGCGGGAGGAGCCTCCACATCGTGGATAGCGTGGGTTCGGTCTCCCTCAACTACCGGCGGCTCAGGACGACACTGATTTTGCCTACGATACCCTCCAGAGAGGGCAAGGACACAGCGATGAGAGAATCCCCTCCAGGGACCGTAGAACTGGTAGTGGAAGTAGTGTGCGGTGTGTGTGGTTTCAGTGTGCTGTGCAGCAGTCCCATCCCCGGGTCATCCCCAAGTGCGAATCACTGTATAGGTCGGATGCGGGCCCCGGGAGACGAATCCGTGCGAACCCCTCCCCCCCCCCTGTATCGTTACCTCAGTGGGCGTGAGTCTGCATTGGCAAGGTTAACCTTACGGTTGTAACTCTCGGTGTTGTCAGCGGTAGAGGTACCCATCTCTGGGTCGCTGCGTCTCAACTTCCCTTTTTGCCACGTGAGGACGTCGCAGCCGTACTCACGATTGTCTCCTCGCCTCCGCCTGGGTATCTTGGAGCGGAAAACTAATCACGCTCGTAACTTTTCCCATGTTAAGGTACCCGGGCGGAGAGAAGTCAACGGCAAGGAATGGCCGTCGAGCGAGCAGAACAGCAGCAGATAAGCAGCAGTAGCAAGGCCGAGCGTAGTGCGCGTTAGGGCTGTTGAGGGCAGCACCTCCCGGGCGCGAGTTGGGTGGGCGCAACGGGGGTATCGGCCGCGAGAGACGCCGTGGAGCGGCACTAGTGGATTGTCGCCTGACCCGACTAGGAGTTTTCCTACAATTAGAGCAGATTCGAGTGAGTGTAAATAGGTGGCATACTCGCCACGGAATGAGGTGTAGTTGAATGAGGTAGTTTGTGAATAAACGGGCGCGTAGCTCAAGAAGGATACACATTGGACCTATCTCTGCCCAATAGATCCAACCCTCCCCCTTATTCACAGGTGTGCTCATACCCGGACGTGAGTAGCTGCTCCGCCCTTCGGGCGCGGGGACTTGGGCCCAATCCCGATCCGGCCAGAATAGATGAGTTGTGACCTTGTGGGGTAATCTAACCTCACATTTCTCCGTCACATCTTTCAAAGTCGCCTTCGGGATACCTCGTTTCATGGAACCGCTGCGGGTGTGTAGTGTTTCGCGGATTGGTTGGTGTGCTTGTTTGTTGGAAGCCTCCTCACCACGGCAAGGTCGTACACACCGTAGGAGGGGCGATGCCGATAAACTGCATTTAGGCGTAATGGAGTGTCCATCAACTAGAATTCAATGCCTTTCTCGGCATAGAGGCAGATCGGATCCATCATCGCGAATTCATCGCTGATCTCCGGCATTGAGGTGGACTGAATGGGGTTGATCCGGAATCGATCGAGCATAGCCAATGCCGATTTGCACCAATGAGCCGGACTCGCGATCCGTCCCCATTTGATGCCGATGAACAGCTATGAGGTGGATAAGAATGTCCGCGAATTCGAATTGAATGACAATCCTCAGCATGAGAGCGGAATGGATGGAATTGGTCCGGATTGAACTGAGCATTGATAATGCCGATTGTCAGCATTGAATCGGAATGGCAGTCCGTCTCCAGTCCATGCCCATGAACAGCATTGAGGCGGATCGGATCGTTTGGTATCCCATTTTCAATGCCGTGTAACGGGGTTGTAGACCGTGAGAGTGATGGGGACTGTTTTCCGTCGCAGCCGATACCCATCATCCAGGCGGATCGCATCGAGCTTGTCCAATGCCGAACTCGTGCATTGAACCGGATCCGCTACCCATACCCATCCAATGCCGGTGAACAGCATTGAGGCGGATTGGATCGTCCATCATCCCGAAATCGATGCCGCTCCTCGGCATTGGAACGGACTAAATGGCATCGATCCGGATCGGATTGATCATGTTCAATGCCGGTTGGCAACATTGAATTGGATTTGGAATCCGTCCCCAGTCAATGCCGATTAACGGCATTGAGGCGAAACGGATCGTCCAGTATTTCGGATTCAATCCCGATTCCCGGCATTGAGGCGAATTGGATGGCATTGATCCGGACTTCATTGAGCATGGTCGATGCCGAACCACAATATCAAACCGGAGTCGCGATTCATCCCTATTCAATGCCAATGACCAGCATTGAGGCGAATTGGAGCGTCCATCATCTCGAATTCATCGCCGACCTCCGGCATTGAGGCGGACTGGGAGGTGTTGATCCGGGTTTGATTGAGCATGGTCAACGCCGATTCGCAGCAGTGGATCGGATCGGTGATCCGTTCTCATTCAATGCCGATGAACAGCATTGAGGCGGATCAGGATGTGTGTCAACTCGGATTCAATCCCGATTCTCGGCATGGAGGCGGACTAGATGCCGTGAATACGGATTGGACTGGGCATTGTCAATGCCGATTTGCAGCATTGAATCGGATTGGCAATCCGTCCCCATCCAATGCCGATGAACAGACTAAGGGCGGATTGGATCGTCCAGTATTCCGGATTCAATGTCAATTTTCGGCATTGAGACGGATCGGAGTGTCCGTCAACTCGAATCCAATACCGATCCTCGGCATGAAAGCGGATTAGAAGGCATGGATCTGGATTAGACCGAGCATCGTCAATGTCAACTAGCAGCATTGATTGAGATTGGCAATCGGTCCTCATTCGATGTCGATGAACTGCATTCAGGCGTAATGGAGTGTCCATCAACTAGGATTCGATGCCTTTCTCGGCCTGGAGGCGGATCGGATCCATCATCGCGAGTCCATTGCCGATCTCAGGCATTGAGGCGGACTGAATGGCATTGATCCGGATTTGATCGAGCATGATCAATGCCGATTTGCAGCAGTGAGTCGGACTCGCGATCCATCCCCATTCAATGCCGATAAGCAGCATTGAGGCGGATCAGAATGTCCGTGAACTCGAATTGAATGACAGTCCTCGGCATTGCGGCGGAAGAGATTGCATTGGTCGGGATTGGACTGAGCATTGTCAATGCCAACTTGCAGCATTGAATCGCATTGGCAATCTGTCCCCATTCAATGTCCATGAACAGCATTGAGGCGGATTGGAGTGTCCATCAACTGGTATAGGATGCGAATTCTCGGCATTGAGGCGGGTTGGATGTTTTCGATCCGGATTTGACTGAGCATTGGGCATCGATCCGGATCGGATCGAACATGGTCAATGCCGATCCGCAACATTGATTCGGATTGGCGACCCTCCCCCAGTCAATGATGATGGACAGCATTGAGGTGAAATTGATCGTCCAATATTCCGGATTCAATACCGATTGACGGCATTGAGGCGAATTAGATGGCAATGATCTCGATTTAATTGAACATGGTCAATGCCGCATTGAATCGCATTGGCAATCTCCCCAGTCAATGCCAATAAACAGCATTAAGGCGAAACGGATCGTCCAGTATTCCGGAATCAATGCCAATTCCCGACACTGGGGCAGATTAGATGGCATTGATCCGGATTGGACTGGGCATTGTCAATGCCGATTTGCAGCTTTGATTGGACTGGGCAATCCGTTCCCATCCAATGCCGATAAACAGCATTGGGGCGGATTGGATCATCCATCATCTCGAATTCAATGCCCATCTCCGGCGTTGAGGCGGACTGGATGGGATCGATCCAGATTGAACTGAGCATTGTCAATGCTGAATCACAGCGTGACAATCGATCAGCAATCCGTCCCCATCTGATGCCGATGAACAGCATTGAGGCAGATTGGAGGGTCCGCCAACTCGAACTTAATCCCGGTTCCCGGCATTGAGGCTGATTATATGGCATTGATCCGAATGGGACTGAGCATCAACAATTCTGATTGGCAGCGATCGATCGGATTGGCAATCTTACTCCAATTGATGCCGATAAGCAGCACTGAGACTCACTGGAGTGTTCATCATCTCAAATTGAATGCACATCCTAGGCGTTCAGGCGTTTTGAATGGTATTGATCTGGATTGGATTGAACATGGTCGATGCCGATTCACGGCATTGAATCGGTTCGGCAATTTCCCCCATGCCGATAAACAGGATTGATGCGGAACGGATCGTCCAGTATTCCGGATTCGATGCCGAATTTCGGCATTCAGGCAGATTGGATGGCGTTGATCCAGATCGCATCGAGCATGGTCGATGCCAAACTACAGCATCGAACCGGAACCACAATCCATCCCCATTCAATGCCGATGGCCAGCATTGAGGCGGATTGGTGTGTCCATCAACTCAACTTCAATCCCTATTCCCGGCATTGAGGCGGACCGGACGGCATAGATCCGAATTTGATTGAACATGGTCGATGCCAATTTGCAGCATCGAATCAGATCGCATTCCGTCCCCAGTCGATGCCGATAAACGTTATTGAGGCAGATCGGATCGTCCATCATCTCAATCCAATGCTGCTTTTCGGCATTGAGGCTGACTGAACGGCATTGATCCGGGTCGGGATGAACATGGTCGATGCCGAATTGCAGCATTGATTTGAATTGGCCACCCGTCCCCATCCAATGCCGATGAACAGCATTCAGGCGTATTGGATCGTCCATCATCTCGAATTCAATGCCACTTTTCAGCATTGAGGCGGAGTGAATGGCATCGATCCGGATTGGATTAGACATGGTCCATGCCGTTTCGCAGCATTGATCCGGATTGGCCGTCCGCCCTCATCCAATGCCGATAAACCGCATCAAGGCGGTTCGGATCGTCCAGTATTTCGGATTCAATGCCAATATCCGGCATTGAGACGGATTAGATGTCATTGATCCGGATTGGACTGGGCATTGTCGATGCCGATTTGCAGCATTGATTGGACTGGGCAATCCGTTCCCATCCAATGCCGATCAACAGCATTGGAGCGGATTGGATCGTCCAGTATTCCGGATCCAATGCTGAATCTCGGCATTGAGGCGGATTAGACTGCATTGATCCGGATTGGACTGGGCATTGCCAATACCGATTTGCAGCATTGATTCGGATTGGCGATCCATCGACATTCGATGCCGATAAAGAGCATTGATGGAACCTTTCGTCAACTCGGAGTCAATACCGATTCTCGCCATTGAGGGAGATCAGATGGCATTGATCCAGATTGGACCGAGAATTGTTCATGCTGGCTCGCAGCATTGAATCGGATTGGCGATCCATTCTCAGTCAATGCCGATGAAAAGCTTTGAGGCCGATTGTAGTGTCAATAGACTAGGATTCAATGCTGATTCCAGGGTTTGAGGCGGATTGGATGGCATCGATCCGGATTGTACTAAGCATGGTCGATGCCGATTCGCAGCATTCATCCGGATTGGCGATCCATCCCGGTTCAGTGTCGATAAACAGCATTGAGGCGGATTCGATCGTTCATCATCTCGGAATCAATGCTTATCCCCGGCATTGTTGCGGACTCATTTGACATTGATTTGGAATTGGGTTGTGCATTGTCAATGCCGAACTACAGCATTGAACTGGATTCGCAATCCATTCCCATCCAATGCCGATGAACAGGATTGAAGCGGATGGGATCCTCCATCATCTCGAATTCAATGCCGCTTCTCGGCATTGAGGCAGACTGAATGGCACTGATCCGGATTGGAATGAAGATGGTCGATGTCTCTGTCTCCGCTCCATTCGTTCGATTCCACGTTGAAGTCCCTTGCGGTTATCTTCGGCTCTTGCTATTGTCTGGCGCTATCCCCTAGTTCCTCCAACTCCTGCAGAAAGACCTGCATGGGTGCATTGAGAGAATAGTAGCAGCTGTGAGCTACTACCTCTCCTGTCACTCTTGTCGCGGAGTCAGGCCTGCTCACGGGTTTCCCCGTTTCGCGGACTGACGTGTTGATGATCTGGATGGTTGCGCCGCCTCCGAGGTCGGCCGTGGACCTTTTTTTTTCAAGGTTGTTGAAAAAAGGGCAAATCAGCAGACCGGATGACGGGCTGCCTCAGGAGCGTGGAGAGGCTGCTGTGACAAGCTCCTCTTGACGGAGTCAGCGCAAGGGTCAGTTCGGGCGACGAAAGGAGCCGAAGTTTGCTCGAATCATTTCCCTACTATGCCCAGGGACCCTTACCGTCTAGACCCCCCTCGGCCTTTTACCCGTTAACAGGGTGAGGCAGAGGTAAAATCCACCAACCTTCCTATCCATGCCCGTGACTGCGCGTGCATTACTTCGGGAATGGGCGGCGTTACTCACGCTCCATGAGTGGCATTGTTCTTTTGGTCTTCATCCTTGTCTTCTCCTTTCTTCTTTCTTCGCGGTCCGCAATCTACTGCGTTGCGCCATCTGCTTAACGTTGCAAGTGTCGTTCCCTCTCTGCTTTCCGGGTGGTGGCCGCCTTGATGTACTGGGCGACGTCTTCCCACGTTCCTTTGTCGCGGAGCATTGTTGGAACTAGGTTCTCGGGCGTGAGGCGGAACACGAGCCTCGTTTGTATCTCCGCGCGCTATGTGCTGGTGTCGGTGCACTCGAACAGAGCGTGCCCAGCGGTATCAATGTCGATACCGCAGCTCTGGCATTCCGGTGATGCTCTCCTCCTTAACTTGATGAGGTAGGCGCGAAAGCAGCCATGACCACTCAGGGCCTGTGTTAGCCCGTAGTTCAGTTCTCCGTGGCCACGATCGATCCATCGCTCGGGATGCGAGATCAATCGGTTGGTCCAACGTCCTTCCGTTGAGAAGGGTCCCATCCCGGTTGTGATTTGGCCAGAATCCAGGCTCTTGCAGCCTCGCGAAGGGCAGCCCGGCGAGGGGGGTTCAAATCCACCCCTTCGCCTTTGAGGGTCTCTTGCCTCTCCCAGATCTCCACACGCTCACCCACCAGCAAGGTGATGGGCAGTGTTCCCGCCAGGGTGCATGAAGCGTCGGCCAAGACGGTGCAGTAAGCACTGACCGTCCGAAGCGATGCTCGGTGCTGAATCGGTCCCATGACCTTGGTTATCTGCGTCGCATTCGCTACACTTCCCCTTCACAGGGGTGCCGTAGAGCATGATGGACGTGCTAACGGTGTTCGGGAGTGCTCTTCTGCTCGGCATGGGCCCGTCTATATTCAGCATCGGCCGCTGGAGGGCATACCCTACTCTCTCTTCCTTGAGTGCGGCTTCCCTGATGTGCGCCTTGTAGGTCCAGTTGTCTTCAAACCACACCCTTAAATACTTGATTCTCCTCTTAAGTGGGATCAGACGACCGTTAATAGTGGAAAGTGGTCTCGTAGCTGCTCCTCTCCGTAACAAGCATCCCCTTGGAGTTGAGTTCAGCGAGTTCCAGGTGGTTTTTTGGTAACCTCTCACCGATCTGGTCCAAAGCATCGTTTGCAATGAGTTCTACCTCTCACGCAGCTGGAGCGACAACGACGAAACCCGCGTCGTCCGCAAAGCCCACGAGTTCAGCTATGCATGTCGAAACCATGTTCAGGGAGTCGTCGTACTAGGTATTCCACTTAAATGGCCTAGATACGGATCCCTGTGCAATGCCTGACGTTAGCCCCAGCGTTGTTCTGCCTTCATCGGTGTCGAAGACCACGACCCGATCTCGGAGGGTATCACTGACCACAGCGAGTAGGTAGGCTGGAACTCTGCAGCAGGAATGTATCTATAGGTCACTAGAGGGCATGCCCTCTAGTGACCTATAGATACATTCCTAGCTCGCGGAATTGAAGGCGTTCTTCACATCGAGCGCGATGATTGCGCAGAATCCTCCAGGTTTCGGTTCGAGCCCCAGCGCCGTTTCGACCCTGTCCCGCATGGTCTTGATCGCGTGCAAGAAGCTGCGTGTTTTTCGGAACCCGAACTGCACCGGCGGCAGCCCGCCGCTCTGCTCGTAGACCTTTTCGAGCCTGTTGAGGACCATCCTATCGTGTAATTTCCCCAATGTGTCGAGCGTGCCGAAGTCCCTGCCCGAAGATGGATCCTTGGGGTCTCCGCCCTTGTCTTTGGAGATAAGCACCAGCTTCTGGCGCTTCCACGGTTCAGGGAACACTCCGACACACATACATATGTTGAACAATCCGAAAGGCCAATCCGGCCTCGCGCCCGCGACTATCTTCAGGGCCTCGTTCGAAACAGGCGTGGACCTGGGCAGTATTCGCCTCTGGTTCTATTCCAAGATAATAAGAACATTCAATCTATTGCGCAGGGCCTCGGCTTCCAACAGGTCATGAGCCTCGGGGCGCTTGCGCAAATTCGCCTTTCGCTAGCCATCCTGCATACGGCTCTTGCGGCCGATCTCGGCTCTTGCTCGTTGGTAGGCCTTGCAGTCAAGGGATCCGGACCTATGGTTGCTGTTAACCTTGAGGGCTTTACAGCTCAGGCACTTCAAGGATTCTTGACATCTGGCAGGGAGGTCGCTCTCATCGCCGCATCGGTAGCAGCGTTTGGAGAGGTTCTTCGGCTCCGCGCACTCGCGTGCTATGTGCCCCTTCATAGGCAATTGTAGCATCTTGGGATTCTGCCCTTTTCCCGAGCCCTTGCATTCGTCCATCCTATGCGGATGGTTCTCTCTGACGTGACGCTATGAGCCAGCCTAGCTGGAACCGTCACAGCCGCGATCTGTGTGCCTCCAAATGATTCACGGAGAGTCCTGACTAACACGTTATCCTCGTGCTTGTTTCCATTGCTCTTCACAATCACATCTTTGACGTCCGCGGCGACTATTACATCATCGATGTCGTGCTTTCTAGCGTTGTAATCGTTGAGAAACGACGAATATCTCCGTCGCCCTTGACAACCCCCTTGATTGCAGTTCTCGCATTTTCTGCGTCTATACCCTCCTGGAACTCTCACAGGATGTTTCCATTCCTGGTCCTTCTGATCTTGGTAATCCTGGAGCCAACTGCATCTGGGTCGGCTCCCTGCTCTACTCTCTCCAGCATTTTGGTGTAGCTAAGACCGTCCTGTTTGGATTTGATGCGAACGGCATCCGGTTTTGTTCCTCGTCTTTGCTGGCTGCCTCTCTTGGTTCTTCTCGAGCATCGCCTTCCTCTCCTCCCTAGGCCCCTACTCTCCTCCTGGTACGGTCTGAACTCGCTGGCTTGTAGATGCTGTCTCAGCACTACTGGATTTGCTGAGATTCTGGCGTTTCTGCCACCTCTGTTGTTCCTTCCTCATCGTGCTGTCTGCCTCTCTCCACTCGCACTCGCTAGCAGCGGACTCGAAGCCCTCGCTACACGGCGTGACCGGTGTGCTCGCTTTGGATTTGGACGCGGCCACCTGGAGTTTTGGCAATTGGAGTCGCGGCACTTGTATAATCCTTTTTTCCTTGTAACTCGTGGTACTGTTGCCTGAAGGACTGGTATTTTTCCTCTTGGAGCCTCCATTCGATTCACTGGGTTCCGGTATCAGCATCTTGGTGAGTTGCTCGACACAGCCTGCTATCCTCTACAGCCTCGGACCGGACTCGTCCACAGGTTCTGCTGTCTCTTCTCGTGTCTCCTGCAGCTGCTCTACGAAATTCATCACTTTGAGGAGCTCGGTTCCAACCTCCCTTTTAGCGGTGACGTGCACTTGGACTGATTTGTTGACTTCCGTTACCATCTTCATGATGTTATCCAAAATTTTTCCCTTTTTTCTTGGGATGCCCTCAACTTGTTCCAACGATCTATCGGAGCGTCGGCTCTCCTCTTGGCTCTCCATTGCGCAATGAGCTGCTCACTAGGTTGGCTGAAACCGCCTTCCCTGAAACGATTATCCACTATCATTGGTTCGTTTATGAACGTAGGACTTGATAACTTACCCCCAGAATCCGTGCAACCATTAGCAGAGACTCGATCAAAGCCTTGAGTGATATTCGTGCCGTTCGCGGTTATCTACTCACCTGGTGTAGTTATATTCAAATCTTCCTTGCTCATGTTATTCTAGAGACCTGGTAGTTCTTCCCGCTTCGCCTAAATACCGGGACGAGGTTCGTTTGGTCCGCGAGAGCTATTCCATTTGACTCTGATCTGACCGGACCAGACAAAGGAGTGACAAAGCTGCAATTCTCCAGTCACGCTGCAGTACGAATCTCCCCAGTAGCTGCTCGGGGTCACTCCTATGTCAGGGTGAATGCGGGGATCAGTTCGGGTGGCGAACAGAATCGACAGTCGACTTGAATCACATTCCAGCCATCTCAAAAGACCGTTATCGGCTGAACCCCCTCTGTCTCTTCGATAAAATTCACCGACTCACCTACCTCAGCCCGGAACTACTCGCGCATTACTCCAGACATAGGTGGCATTGCTCGCGCTCCATAGATAGCGTAGCTCCTCTGGTGTTCCTTCTCGTTATCTTCTCTCTTCTTTTTCCGCGGTCCGCCATCTATTGCGTTGCGCCTCGTGCCTGGCGTTGCGGGAATCGTTCCCTCTCTTCTTTGCGGATGATCGCCGTCTGAATGTACTGTGCGATGTTATCCCACATACCCTCATTGCGGAGCATTGTGAGTACTAGGTTTTTGGGGGTGAGCCGGAGATCGAGCTCCGTTTGAATGAAGTCATGCACACCTAGAGGGGCCAGGCGGGGCTATTCATCGATCTATTTATCTCTCTCTCTCACATCACAGCACCCGAACAGCTCCACTAGTCGGGTCGAAGTTGCCGCCATCGTATGGGAAACATCTCACAATATTGAGCCGTCTCTGCTTGATTCTGATGCGAAAGCCTAAGTGGGCGAATCTCACAATTTGGGCGATTCTGTGATTGCAACTTATTGCATGTTGCAGGCATCATAGTAGGTAATGAGATACAATTTGTATTGGCAATTTTTGAACATTGGCTCATTTTCAACACCTTGAAACTCTTCCGAGGTCCATGCTTTGCTTTGGACGAGTACCACGAGGTATATTTTTCGGGAAAACTAGATTTTTCGGCTGTCATACTCGTTCTCAGATATACGCCTTAGCTTTGAGCTTCGGAGGCGATTGAGCAATCGCTCTGGAAATTCAAGGAGTGATCGATATTGTGGTGAGAAGTCGGAATCTTTTCGCTCAAGACTGTGCCTATAAAGAAAACAGAGCAGTACGGATTCGTTTGAGTGTCACACCGTTCTTCAATTTTTTGAAAATCGCTCTTGTTAACGATGTAGTAGTCGGGGCGATAAGAAAATCGTATTCCTGAGGGTGACATCATGTTCTACAAGTAAAACCCTACAAACTCACAAGTAGAGGACCAACCTTCTGGATTACGGATTTGGCCAAAACTCTGGGAATCATCTCGTTTCAGTGAGGAATAAAGATATCCTAGAAGGTTTAGACCAATAGGTCCTCTGTTCCGAGATACAGCTACAGACATTATCATTGCCAGTATATCTATAAACATGACTTCTTCACACGAGCCTACATGGCCAATGCTAATGTTCACAGCTGTATCTCGGAATAGAGGGCCTATTGGTCTAAACCCTCTGGGATATCTCCATTTCTCACCAAAACAAGATGATTCCCAGAGTTTTGGCCAAATCTGTGATCCGCAAGGTTGGCCCTCTACTTGTCAGTCTATTCTGATTTGTGTGCTCGATTCTTGTTCATCGCGATGAGTTATGAGAAAAAAAAGTGTTCGCGTGACTCGATCACGGAAAACGCTTCTTTGCGTGGCACAGGAATTAGTCGGTCGGTAATTACTCGCAACTACCTGTGATTTGTAATTTACGACCCAAAATATTTATGTCAACCACGCCGTCGTCATAGCTCCATCGTACAAGTACTGCGAGGCTCATGGGAATGGGCGTGTATGTAGGGTATTATGAGTAGAATTGAATACTCGAAGGATCTTCCAAAATTCGCAAATTTAGGCTCTAAAACACTTCGAAAGTTTGTTCGCGTCTCAAATACTGTTATTCATGGGCATAGCATGGGTGTCAAAACGGTCACTCACACTCGCGATGAAATTTCAGTGAAATAAATGCGGTGAGTGTGATGTTTATATACAAAGATGCTCTGCGCCTTCCGCGAATACCTTGACTATTGTCTCGCATGTTCCTCCTCACCCTCCTCTTCTCTCTCTCTCTCTCTCTCTCTCTCTCTCTCTCTCTCTCTCTCTCTCTCTCTCCCCCTCTC
>JAPYYZ010002580.1:0-12865 GCA_030522705.1 Eretmocerus eremicus | reverse complement strand
ACTTTTTTCCCCCCCCCCCCCCCCCCCCCCCCCCCCCCCCAGGTACGGCACCCAACTGCTCCAACTACCATAATGAATTTTTGGAGAGTACGCTACATCCACGAATCACCCATTAGAAAAGCCTATAGTGAGTCAAGGCTGAACTATCGCGGTGGACGCCACCCAAAATCCGATTCTACTGAAACTCCGTCTTCTCCCGTTGAATGGGCGAAACTCTTATTCCTCGGCGACGAATCTGAATTTGATGGCGTAGCTGGGCTCGTTTCGTGGCTTAATGATCCCTCTCTCCAATTGGATGGTAGAATTCTCGGACATCGTTGATACTGAAAATTGATGGACATGAGTGTGTCAAAATTCTCGGATGATGCTCTGAAAAATCGAGGATGATGCGGGATGGGCGATAGGTATGGCTCACTTTGGATTTTCCAAATACGGATCGTTGAAGACATTGTTCCAAAGATGTGCCCAGATGATCTCTTGGTCGATTGAGTGCGTAATTATTGTCGCGAGTAAGATTTATTCTTCACTGTTAAGAAACATGGTCGCGTGAACATCTTGAATGTAGAATTTGCTGTATCGCCGCGCAGGAGAAACGTTTCAGAATATAGACCGGATTTGTTGAATTTATAAATTTTGTAAGTGTCATTTTACGCGCTCACCCCTCTCCCTCCTTTCGCTTTTTCAGGTCCAGAAGGTAGATCGGCCGTGAACGAGGGAGCTGCTGCCGAGATTACGAGGCGTATCGCCGTCCGCGCGCGTAGAACCGCGATCTTACGGCCGAGTCCGATAATTAATAAATAGTTTGGGCTGGGAATATCATCTTCCACGTCACAACGACTAGTCGAGAACTCAGTCCAACCTCATCTGAACTATTGCGCGGTCGTGTACCTTGACGCTACTGACAATCTGATGGCGCGAATACAACGACTCAGCAATGCGTGTGTGAGATACATATTTGGTGTGAGGAGAGATGATCACATTGCGCCGTACAAGGAGCGCTTGGGTTGGTTGCATATTGATTCGCGGAGAATGTACTCTGCAGCTTCACTGATGTATGAGATCCTGCATCTCGGAGAACCTGGCTACCTGGCTGCAATGTTCCCTAGGTACCAATCCGAGCGCCCCCAGCGGGGTGATGTTAGAGGGCAAGAACTCAAAGTTCCGAAAATGAGAGATCCATAGATCACTATGGAATGAAGTCTTTCCGTAGTCAATGCTCTCGGTTTCAAAACTTCCTCCCTCTTGGCATCCGGCAAGCAACGACTATATCGGATTTTAAAGGAGCATTACGTGGCTTTCTATTGATACAACCTCCACAAGAGATCGATGAGGGCATCGGACATTTCTTCAGGCTCTGAGGGCATAACTTCATGACATATCATTTGCAAGTGACCCTCTTGTCACTGTTCAATTGTGATAATCAGTTTGAGCCGTTGAAATTGTTCTCATCTTCAGTTACGTCAAATGACGAGTCACATCAATTACTATAAACGAGCTAGGTATTGTCCCTCTACCACTACCTCCACCTTTCAGAACATTTCTTCTTGATATCATCAATTCTCACTTTGCGTCAATGTCTAACTCTCGGCCGACTCATATCAATGACTGCTCTGTTCAACAACTTTTTCCATGACTCCCATCCCATCTCGCTCAATTCTCACTCTCACCTAGCAACACCGAAGAAGTAATGCGCACCATCCGCTCCATGAAATTGAAGACATTCGGTTTCGACCACATCACTGTGAAAACACTGCTGAGCTCATCTCCAACCATTTTAGAGCGACATATTTAACGCGAGTATTGCCGATGCTACTTTTCCTGATCTGAGGAAACGCACGCTGATTACTCCCATTCCTAAGACAAACAATCAAGTCGATCCATCGGATCTTTGGCCCATAGCAAAGCTCTCTGAGTGCTTTCAAATTCATGAGAAAGTAGTTTCAAGAAAACTGAAACAGCTCATCGAAAAGTATCAGCTTCTTGACCTATGCCGAGGCGATTTCCGAGAGGGTCTTATCACTCAGACCGCATTCCTTGAGCATTAGACGACTTGCGTAGAGTCATTGACAATCAATGTATACGATCTTAGTTATTTCTGATTCTTCCAAAGCTTTTGACAAGATCCCGCATGGAGTCCTGATTCTTAAGCTACGCTTATTCAACGTGAGTGACCACACAGTTCGCTGGTTCTCATCATAAGTCGCTGACCGATGCCAGGCAGTCATTGATGAAGGGGGCACAGTCTCTGACTGGATAGATACGACTGCTGGTGTTCCACAAGGATCAGTATTGAGGCCCTTTTTATTCTCCATCTTGACCAATGTCTCGCCTCGAGTGCTACACTACTCTCGTCACATGATATATGCAGACGACACACAGATCTACCGGAACTGCTACCGGTATGAGATCACGGAGGTACTCAAGCTGATTGAGAGAGATGCAATTGCAATCCACTCATGGGCCATCGCCAATGGACTGAGCTCGAATTTCAGGAATACAAAAGTAATGATCCCCGGCAGTGGCGGAGATCTTCGATTTTTGGACTTAAATGCTTTTTCTACGATGTTGATTGATGGTACGTCCGTAGACTTCGTGTCCGGGACGAGAAACCTAGGTATTCGGATGGTAGCAAATCTGAACTGGAAAAATCACGTTTCATCTATTTGTCAACAAGTTTTCGGAACCCGGCAGATTCGATCCTAAGCCTTCCGAAATCGTTGTTGTTTCTGCTGTTTTTGTTCTTTTCTGACTCTCCCCTGCTTCTGTGTATTTGTTCGTGTTGGTGGTCACAACTATTCGCCCTCTCCAGCACGGGTCCTCTGTTCTCGAATTCTCCCCCTCGCTGACCGAGCCTACAGTCCAGAGGCCTTAGTCGAGCCAACCCTCGCACCCTACAGCATTGTCCCCCCGGTCATCAACCGGTACCTACTGTAGGAGCGGGATTTCGGTGACCCGCCCCCCTTCTCCTACCTTTTGCGGGACGAGCCTCCTTCAGGGGTTAGCGGAAGTCCGACCTCCCCAACTACCGACGCATTATGGGTGATAATCGGAAATTTGGTGGATTTAGTGAATATCTCGAGTTGGGTTCAATGTTCCCCGATGATTCAAAATGAAAAACAGGGCTCCAAACCACTTAAATAGAAGGGAAATGTTCCAGCTCTGATCAGTTGTTGTTCATGATTGCTGTTGATAACAATGATGCCTCAAGTCTTGACAACAATATACATGCAAGTTTGATTACAAATCTAATATACATGCAGTAGTGAAAATCCCTGAGAACTGCGTAATTCGGCGCGAGAATCTCTACTCGGGGGTCTTTGGGGTCGCTGATTACGAATACGGGCTCGGAATTTCAATTTTCTCAAATCCAAGATGGCGGATCTAAGATGGCGGAGTCGGAATCCTTGAAAACTGCGTATTTTGGTTCGAAGATCTCTGCTTGAGAGTTTTTGGGGTCGCTCATTACGAATACGGGAACAGAATTCCAATTCCCTCAGATCCAAGATGGAGGATCTAAAATGGTGGACTGCAAATCCCCATGAACATCGCATTTTAGCTCAAATATCTCTTCTCGGGGGTTTTCGGGGTCGCTGAGCACAAATTTGAAATCAGAAATCGGATATTACAGATTTAAGATGACGAATTCAAAATGGTGGGCCGAGTATCTTCGTAAACTCCGTATTTTAGCTAAAATATATTCTCTCAGGAACTTTCAGGTCGCTGATCGTGAATATGAAGTCAGAATTCAAATATTACAAATCCGAGACGGTGAATTCAAGATGGCGAGATGATAATTCCTAAATACTGCGTATTTCAGTTGGAAAACCTCTACTCGGGGGTTTCCAGGGTTTCTGATCATGAATATCAAGTTGAAAAATGGAGTATTGCCAATGTATCTAGTTGTGAATATCCTCATGTATTCGACGATCTGAGACGGATCGAGCTTTGGATAGTAAGATGAGGTAGCTTGCACGCTCTCACAAAGATATTGGTACTATGTGCATCCAGGAGAGCTATTCTACAATTCCTATAACAAGTTCGTAGAAGAGGAACGTGGGATCTGAACAAAAAAGTGTTTATATACATATCTACAAGATCTTAGGGAGTATATTTTTGTATTTGACAATGTCTTGACGGTCATACTACGGTCAACGTTCGTGTGCTCATTTATTACATTCACTCATCGCATATTATCTATGATCCGTAGTTGAGAGCATACCACCGTGAATGTTCGTTCCCATTCAATCATCACATTCCATGCTCATATCTTCCTCTTCTTCACTCGATTCGCTCCCAAAATCCTTATCGTCTTCATTCTCGGCTCTTAATTCTGTCCCTCCCAATTCAGTCCTAGAATTATGATAGAAGCTCATGTACTTTGATATCTTTCATGGCAGTGGATTAGCGCAATTTGCGAAAATCGATCATCGCGTCAGGAATAGTGAAGATCCAAAGGATTCAAGATATTTGTTGGGAATATCATTGCGTTGAATGATCATCGTACTCCATCCAGGACAAAAATGTGATTCATTCGGAAGCCCAAATCATTCTTGAGTTCATCTAAGTTCATGGCCATATACGAGGATTTAGAAATGAATCACACGATTTTTCTGTTGAGAGAACCATTCTCCCCTCGTCCATCATTACCGTGGGAGAAATTTGGGGGCTATGATGAACCTTGGATTCTCATATATCTCATACTTGCATTCCTGGATCATTATCACTGAATATTAACCGTTTTCCAACAGAACAATACCCTAAAACTACAAGCAAGATGTTTGAGAGGGGAATGGGATTAAGAATTTTCCCGTGGCGGGATTCCGTGAGTAGTATGCGCAAGAGGGTTAATCACGGGATTTAAGAGGCAGCAAATTATTCCGGGTATCTTGTAATCAAATCTTTTCTGAACTTATTTTCACCCGAAACTAATAGTGATTCATTCAATACTCACTCTACGATGTAAGGGGCCACAGCCTCCGTGATCCCATGTGGCACTGATTTTTTAATTTTCCTACTAAGTGAGGCCCTTGTCACGGGCCTTCATCACGGGATCAGTCAGATAAACAGCTAGATTGAATAAATCTGTCATTTGAGCTGCGCGGTTGCACTACCTATACAGAGTGACTGCGAATTTCCTTAGGAGCTTATGCCAACCCTCCAAAGCATCACTAACGTAGTATGCCAGTGACATCTCAAATTCCTGTCGTATGTCTGGACCATGCTCCAGAAATCTATACAAAGTTGGATTGATGAATGCCCATGACCCAGACATGTTGTGATATCTCTTGTACAGCTCATTCGACAGCTCCCGGACTTTTGGCCAAATAAGAGGTTTCTCACAACAATACAATTTGAGCAACAGAGAAACGCCTACGACAAACTCTTCGTCAGTCTTGAGCGTTCTAGCAAACTCTTTGGGACTATTGAGGAGCTTGCGAGCGATATTTCCGGTGTTGGTCGTTCCGAATCCTTGGAGGACTTGGTCGACTCTCAGTTTGGAAACATCTCTGATTTTTGCTTGTTCGGCCAGCTTATCTTCCTTATAGTCATCTTTGTGAAACGAGATCGAAAAGGGGATATTGTAAGTACTTCATCGCTCCAGTCACACAAGAGATTTCGGAGAAATCATGTGAGGTTTACGATTGGTGAGTGCAAACCAGATGAGATCGTCTGATTCACTGACACCTTACATAGAAAGTACCATAATCATTCCAACTCAAAGTATCGAGGTCCATCAAGAACGAGCAGAAGAAAACAATATTTTGCGTAAGATTGATCACTCGCATTTCTCACACCTCACTTCCAAAGTCTTTCCATTAACCCTTAAGAGCCTCAATTTCTCCATGTTTGGGGAACATTTTTCCCCCATCAGACCAAGAAATCATAATTGAGAAGAAGAGACGGGTGCAAATTGAGGGGTCAAGATGATTTCACGATTTTCCAAACTTCTCGGTAAATGAAATGATGTTTCAAATCCATCCGTGCAGGGAGTCGATTGGGAGGTGATCAGATATTTTGCAAATTTTTTCAGACATTTTCATGTCCTGAAATGCGAAATCATCCAGCATACAATTAATTATAGTTATGTACATTATGAAATAGCTCGGGCCTCGAAGAATTGAAATTTTATAATGCAATCACACAAAGCTCAAGGGTTCATGAATCCGAGTGAAAAAGCTCAACGCTATCTGTGAAGTCAACTTTAGTTTGCTTACACCAATCATGAAACTATTATAATTTAAAATCGGATCAATCAAGTGGAGGCGAGTTAAATTTGGCGTAAGAGTCGGTCCGAGTTTGTAACTCCTTAAGGAAGCATCAACGTTGTGGGTCTTGGCTTTTGCTTAAACTGCAGGAGTACTCTCCTTTTGGCACCAAAAGATGATAATCACTAGCCGAGTTGCAGCCTATGACATTAGTATCGCATGTACAGGCCCATTTTGACAAGTTATATCTACAGGTATACAAGCAACACTGATGTCATAGGCTGCAAATCAAATCTACTTTGAAATTCTGAAAAACAGATGATGAACATAATCTTTCGGTGCAATAAAAGACTATGTCTGCAATTTCAGCCAAATCCGCGACCCACAGAGCTGGTGCTTCCTTCGTTAGAGTTCCTAAATGCCTGCGAATATGTGAATAAGTTATGGAGAATCTCACGAATCTTTAGAAACTCACCTTTCAATGGTTCCCGTATGCACCAGCTCTGGATATTTAATTTATAACCAAGTCGGAGTAAATGCTCCATGAATCTTATTGAAACATGGATGAGTTCCATGCCAAATTTCATAGCACCCTCAACCGGTTGGGATGTATTTTCCACATTTCTCATCTCTTTCGGTGTCACGTGGCAAATTGAAGAATTGTTGCTTGACCTATTTTTTGTCATAACATTCACACATTTGCCATCATGCATGGTGAAGTTGAACTTGAACTTAACTCGTACGGATTTTCCATTGGACAATTGGGACGAATGTGGCTGAATATTATCTGCTTCGGCTTTTACCCGATCATACTCTCTGTGTATTGCTTCGGTGGTCTCTTTCGTATACTCGAACATGAGAGGACGGCAAAGTCGTCGACTCTACGGAGATGGCGTGATGTATTCATGTTGACCTGCGATAAATGCATCGACTCATCATTCATTCCACATGCGAGTGAGACGAGTGTTCTTATAACCCCGTTAGTGATTGCATACAGCGAAGGAAAAAATTTATGCAATCGCGATAGGTTTGCTGGCGTCGAGGGTACATCAATCATTGAGAAACAATCTCTCTTGGAGTTTAAAAGGCATTTATTCTTCAATGCCAATATTCTTGATCGTAGTGTGGAATTCATGAATGAGTCCTACTACACTTTCTTTTGCTTTTTTGGAGAAGAAAGCGTTTCTTAGCCGTGAAAAATAGTCGAAAGAGTGGGGAAACAATTTTACAAAAGTACTTCAAAATTCGCGGAATGAATCTTCTATTGCGCGTAGGCAGAGTTCAAAAATGCAATGATCTTATCTCAACTCGGATAGGCTACATGAATGTATCCATATTGTAGCACTCGCTGAGTTGATTGGATGATCTAGTAGGATCTACCGATAGATTGAACTCCCTGGACTGGATTTGAACGCATCCAGTCGATTGATTATTCATCAATTGTGGCTGTAAAATTACGCTCTCTCAACTACAATCAGTAGAACTCAAAGAAAACCAATACCAGCTCACGGAAAGCCAGGAAAACGTGGCTAAAAATCAGCGAGACCTTAGTGAAGATCATTGAAGAGAGATTCCTCCGAATTGCAGTGAGCCGAAATCAATATCTATTGATCCTCGCCTAGTGTGATGAAGAGATTGCAGAGAGTGCGACTTCATATAGATATATTTCCCATTAATATGAAGAGTTATAACATGAAACGGTATACTGCTACGTGCGCTCGGGCTTATGTTGATCGATAGGAAAGTATGAGTTACCAGTGCCTGGAGAAATCGAATGGATATGAAGATATCATAACTGTAGAATCACATCCGTGTGCAATTATTTTCGGTTGTATGAGTGAAGAGGATCATTCAGGCAAGACGGAAAATGCAACTTGCTTGTCTTGGAACTGCAATAAGAGGAAAAATTATCGACGTAAAATAACCATATGGACGCTCTACCTGACTCTGATCTCATCATAATCAAGTTCATCGTAGTAATGGGAAGCAGCGATCAAGCTTTTTCTCGATGTGGAGTAGTTATTTTTCCCTCGTTCTGCTTGTTTCCATTCACCATCTCTTGGGTTCCTTGTCCAGGATCAACATTTTTCGTCTCGTCTTCGTATCGATGCTGAGGGTTCAAATGCCCCCCGGAAATATCAGAGCCTATCGTCACGTACATGGTTGCATCTATGAGTTACTCTTCTGGCCACGCTTTTGCACTTGCCTCAAAATATCTCTCAGCACTCTTATTGGTCATGTCCTGGAGCCCTACGACAACCTTATCTTCTGTAACCACGTGGAATGGTACTTCGCAGTCTTTCTTTGCGACACTGGTGAAAACATTCCGGAATAAGGTTGTTTGCACCAACTGTTATTTACGCCCACGTACAAGATGAAACGTACACTTGAGAATTCATTTTTCG
Organism: Eretmocerus eremicus; assembly: GCA_030522705.1. Taxonomy (NCBI): domain Eukaryota; kingdom Metazoa; phylum Arthropoda; class Insecta; order Hymenoptera; family Aphelinidae; genus Eretmocerus; species Eretmocerus eremicus. The sequence goes on along the minus strand of JAPYYZ010002580.1, from coordinate 4,254 downwards.
ACGCCATATCAAGTCTACACGTGATGAATACAGGTCGCAGTCATATTTTTCCCCCCTTCTATGAAATGTTGATCAGTTCTGAACTCAGCCACTACTTGACTGTGGAGAGAGTCACCTACTACTTCCGGAGAATCTACGTAATCGGCTCTTTGATGCAGTTGACATAGTTTCCTGAACTCGATTGAGATTTCAAGTGTCTTACGACAAATCCAGAATGATTTGTGAATAATTACAGATCTTGTGTATTGGTCTAGTATAGTCATTATTGGTGTTAATCACCAACGTTTCGCCCATCAATGATTGCACGGGCTTACTCAGGATTGCAAGAGTCGACAGAGATGAGATATACACTAATGATGTGATTTCAATATATAAGTGCGATAAAATCCAATATCGCTGTTGATTTAGTGATTCTTGCGACCTTCAAGAGGCCCGTGTGATCATTAAAACCTCGGGCATATTTAACACGAATGGATTTGCTCGAACGATCCACAAGAATCGAAATTCTTTGAAAGTATTATTTTAATCTATCCATTTTGTAGTTGAATTTGTGTGAGTCGCCTTGAGCACGAGGGATTCTCAAATTTAAAAAAGCAGAAAATGGCAAAGCTTGTTGAAGAATATTGAGATGCATGAAAGTGAGATAAAAGTCCCCCGGCCCAACAGCGACAACTGGTTTTGACGTGGTACCATCCAGAGTGGGCTCGTATACAGAGGTGGGAGGAGATTTCCTTCCAGAGGTCATTATACCGGAAGCGCGAGTAGTCTGAACGCCGGATGCAGGTACCGGAAGCTTGATAGCCCTCCGGGGTCATTCCGTGTCGTCACTTGAGCAGTGCAGAGCCTGAACGAACAGACCGCCGCATCTCTCCCGTTCGGTTACAACTCTCGATATGTATAGCCACATCTCACCTATGAGGTCGAATCACTCTCGGGAATCCCGATGATACACGGATACTGCAAACGGCATTTTCTGCTCCCAACATGTTCCTTTGAGTGACTCGCCGGGCAAGCCAGAAATGGACACCGGAGGACTATCGGCCCCCCGGGTCGATCCGTGTCGTCGTTCGAGAAGTACAGAGCTCGAGTGAACGAGCCGCTGCGTCTGCACCGGTTGCTATCAACTCTAGATGTCTGGGACTATGTCTCATCTTACCCATCCACTTCAGTCACTCGCAGGACTGTTCATACAAGAGGCAACTGCTGTGTAGTGTATTGTGTTGTAAGTGTAGGCTCCTTGTCTGCGATTGCTTCCTCTCTTCATTCGGCGATACACCAACATTCTGGTGCTCCACGATCCGCAACTTGTGGACGCATCCGCTGGCATGGAGATCGCTCAATCTTGAGAGAGAGGACCCGGGAACCCCCCGCGTCTTTGTTCTTTTTTTTCGAGATGGCTCAAAAATGGGAGGATCTGCAGACCAGATAATAGGCCGCCTCAAAATAGAATGAGCGGCGCAAGGATCAGTTCGGGTGGCAAAAAAAGTCGACAGTCGGCTTAAGTCACCTCCCGGCCATCTCCAAGAACCGTTACCGGCTGAACCCCCTCGGCCTCGTACCCGTTGACAGGGGGGAGAGGGGGGGGGGCAGAGAGGAATCCCACCGACTTACCTATCCTAGTCCGGAACTACTCGGGATTACTTCAGACATGGGTGGCGTTGCTCGCGCTCCATGGGCAGCGCAGCTCTTCTGTTGTTCCTTCTTCTTTTCTTCTCTGTCCTCTCTTCGCGGTCCGTCATCTCTTGCGTTGTGCTTCTTGCCTGGCGTTGTAGGTATCGTCCCCTCTCTCCTCTGCGGGTGATCGCCGTCTTGATGCACTGTGCGATGTCATCCCTCATTTCCTTTTTGCGGAGCAACGCTGGTACTAGGTTTTTGGGGGTGAGCCGGAACTCGAGCCTCGTTCTAATCCCCGCTCGCTCCGTGCCTGTGTCGGCGCATTAGAACAATGCCCGCTCAGCGGAATCGTTGTCAAAACCGCAGCTTTGGCACTCCGGTAGTGCTCTCTTCTCGTACTCGGCGAGATAGGCTCGGAAGCGGCCATGACCACTCAGAGCTTGTGCGAGCCAGTACTCGAGCTCTCCGTGGCCACGATCGACCCATCGCTCGAGGTGCGGGATGAGTCGGTGTGTCCATCCTCCTCTCGTTGAGCTTTACCATTCCGTTTGCCACTCAACAACGGTCGCAGCTCTCCCAACCTCGCGGATGGCAGCTCAACGAGTTTGGTTCATCTCTATCTCTACGGCTTTGAGGGCCTCTTACCTCTCCAAAACCTCAGCGCACTCATCCACCAGCAAACAGATGCGCGGTGTTCCTCATTGGACACATGCAGCGTCCGTTGACACGGTGTGGCAAGCGCTGACCGTCCGAAGCGAAGCTCGGCGCTGTATCGATCCTATCACCCCGTTATATGAGTTGTACTGGTTGTTCAGCCCTACAGGGGAGCACCGTGGAGCATGATCTAATTGCTCACGGTATTGAGGCGTGCTCCTGCGCTGGATTTGGGCCCGCCGATGTTCGGCATCAGCCACCGGAGGACCGACCCTACCCTTTCTGCTCCAAGTGCAGCCTCCTTCATGTGCGCTTTGTAGGTCCACTCTCCATCGAACCTCACTGCAAGATACTAGATTTTCTTCTCAATCGGGATGTTGTGCCCGTTGATGATGAAGACGGGCATCTCGTAGCTTCTCCTCTTCGGGACTTGCAGCCCCTCGCACTACCGCTCAGTAAGTTCCAGGTAGCGGTGTAGTAACCTTTCGCCGACCCGGTCCAGCGCCTCGTTGGCGATGTCCTCTTCTCCCAACGCAATCGGAGCGACAACTATGAGTCTCGCTTCATCCGCGAATCCCATGAATTCGGCTCCACGTGGAGGCTTCATATCCAGGGAATCGTCGTATTAGGTGTTCCACTCGACGGGCCTAGATACAGATCCCTGCGCTATTCCTGCTTTTGACTCCATCGTTCTGCGGCCCTCGTCACTGTCAAAGACCAAAACCCAGTCACGAAGGCCATCGCTCACAACGGCGAGTAGATAGGCTGGTACCCTACCCACTAACGTTCTGGAGATACATCCCCAGTCCGCGGAATTGATGATGTTTCCTACGTCAACTGCAATGATCGAGCGAAATCCCCCCGGTTGAGGTTCGAGCCCTAGAGCTATCTCGACCCTGTTCTGTACAGTCTTGATCGCATTCAGTGTACAACGACCCTTCCGAAACCCGAACTGCATGATTGAAAGTCCCCCGCCGTGCTCGTAGGCCTTCTCGAGCCTATTCAGGACCATCCTCGCGTAGAGCTTCCCCAGCGTATTGAGCACGTCTAAGGGTCTGCTTGAGGATGCATTCCTTGGGTTGCCGCCCTTACCTTCGGGGATGAGGACAAGTTTCTAGCGTTTCCACGGCTTCGAAAACACTCCTGTGCACAGACACTCGTTGAACAGTTTGAGGAGCCAGCTTAACCTCGCATGGGCAACATCCTCCGAGCCTCGTTTGGGGGAATCTCTCGCGTCTTTCCATTCATCTATCTATATATCTATCTCAATAGCTGAAAAACATCTCTTTGAGAATGGCTCAGTTCATCACAAATAAAATCTAATCTGCGATTTCTTTAGATTCAGCCACCGGAATGTCATTAGGGCTCTTTGAGCATCTAATAACCATATCTTAAGCTGGGTCCGGAGCACTGAGAGGTCTCGATTGATGAGATTCGAGATCTTTAGGGAAGGAACGAAGGCTTCGGGAGTATCCAAGGGTGTCATTCTCCAATCAGCATCTTGATCACCTATCCATTCCTCACAAGATATCTTGAGATGCAAACTCGGACATTCTCATTAAATGAAACTATTCCCAGGTATCTGATGTTAACGATGATGTGCGGCGTGCAGCTGTCATAGGACTCGGATTCTTACTATTCAGGTAAGCTTGGGAACTTGTTCGTATGTCTCTCAGAACCAGAGTTCTTGAATCTTCAATAGAGATTGAAAATTCCTCCAATTCGATCCCGAGCCTCATCTCAGAGATTTCGCGGCAAATTGGGTGTGTTTCGGCAATCATTCTTAGAAAATCCCTGGATTGTATAATCAATTAAGGGCATGTCGGAGCAAATAGTTCAGGTGCCGGCCACCACGCACACGAAGTCAACTTTGACGGTGTTCTGCAAAAGATTAGAAGACTTGATTCGAAAAAGTGGCTCGACAGCCTCAAAGTTCACAAACCAAGGAACAAAATGCGTAATCTCCAATCCCGATCAGGTGCAAGA
>JAPYYZ010002579.1:0-14257 GCA_030522705.1 Eretmocerus eremicus | reverse complement strand
TGTGTACACTGTGGCTGGACACGTGAACGCACCGTCTTTCCCGTGTGAGATCAGCATTATAGTGTTGTGTGAGTGTTGTGTCCGTGTACCAGCTGGGCATCAAAACAATACGATTTGAGCGGATTTTCCAACTGATTGAAGACCGCTCAAATCGTATTGTTTTGGTGCCCAGCTGGTACACGGACATAACACTCACACAACGCTATGATGCTGATCTCGCACGGGAAAAACGGTGCGTTCGCGTGTCCAGCCACAGTATACAAAAGTGCGTGTACGCATGCGCAGCGGCACATAGGAACGCACCCGCCTGGGTTCCGGATACTTCTCAATTTGAACGAGCATCTGGACCGGACGCATTTTTAATACGCTCGGAAAAATACTAAATGGTGACGGAGAAGAAAACTGTATTGTAAATTTGATATTTATAACCCATACTGCATTTGGGCATACGTAACTTTTTTCATGCAAGTTCTCTATTGGCCATATTGGCCATATAGGCTCGTACTAAATGATCATATGCATTATACATCGATATTTTAGCAATGCTGATGTTTCTGGCTGTATCTCTGAACAGGAGGCTCATTTGACTGAAATAGTCCAGAACCAAGGCCTGCGACAGCAGCCAGCGAAAAATATACGCCGCAGGCGCTCACGATCGCTGACTGCTGCCCTTCTACACAGCTGGTTTGGTCCAAGTAAGCTCCTCACCCAGCTTGATATACCCCTACGCGATTGATCTCGTGATTTCGACTCGTGGCATCAGTATCATGTGCCTATGCCCCGCCTGTATACCAAGTTTCACACTCCTACGTTTCTCCGTTGCTCAGTTCTGCTTGTTTGAAATTTTCCGATTGCGTGACTTTGCTGTGGGATTTCAGATTTTTCTTACGTCGCTTCCCCTCATTCGTTTCCTGAGCCATGCCTTGACACATCTCCTTGCGCATCTTTCACGCGGCGATAGTCCGACTGCATTCTGGGGTGCGGGGGTGTGCGGGGGATCGGCCTACGGGATATAGCTATGGTTATACACGGGGAGAGGCTCTCAGCTCGAAACCGCCACGCGTCACTTGGAACGACCGCGCGGCGCGGCGATTGACATTCACAACTTCATATGCAACTCGCCGATGCTCCAAAACTATATGATGGAACAGGCTGAAATTTTTTCTTGGTACTCTTCGACACCTTCAGTTGCCCACGACATAATCAAAACGTCCAAAATGATCCCCGGGGAAGCATAAAAAATCATAATCAAACAACTAATTTCAACCGTTTTCGTGATTTCTGGCCTGGAAGGGAGTTTCACAGTTTTGATCGAATTTTGGAGTTGAATCGTGGACAATAAGCCCGGTCACTTTAAGAACATTATGATATATTATTGACAGGGTCTCCAACCTAGTTGACTTTGAATTCGATTCACTCAAGAACTACGTCCTGAATGGATCTGAGATTTTGACAGTTGATCCGGGATATATTTCTAGATACATAATCTCTTCAGAACCCTTGCATGCGACGCGCCTTGGAGGAGCCGCCGGAGCAGCCCGGTGCCCAAGCGCGGAGCAAATACTTTCCAGAACTGAACCCTTCTAAGGTGAATAATATGGGTTAGAACGAGAGCGGAGCCGGACTTTACGATAACCCGAAGCATACTTGACGCTTTCAGTTGAAGCCCGAGTTCCTCATATTCTCAGTGGTACAAGTCTGTAAAAAAATTCCGGTAAGGATGGGTGATCCAAAGACCTGACCCTCCGCTTCTGAGCTCAGGCGCACGCAGCTGTTCTTAGGAGACATTCTCGCGCGCGAGATTCCTCGAGTCACGGTCGCGTAGAAATATTCCAAGCAGAGGCTGAAGGACATCCGACGATGCAGTACACCAGGGAAACTTGCGTGCCTCTTACTCGTTAGTCAGCTGGGGAAGAAATGCAAAGATCTGAGCCATTCCGACCTCTGTATACGTACTCCAGTGCATTTTTTCATCAATTTCTGTCCTTTCGGAGAGTAAATTTTCCATTAAGGTTTCGTCAAGTCTAGTGGGCCGAAGAGCCCAGTGGAGAAGAAGCAAATTCTAGCGATTTTTCGGTCATTTTCAGGACGCTCTATAGCTCCAGCAACATAACAGATAATCGAGTAAGAAGAGAGGATTCTCAAGCGGCTGATAAAAGCTCTAAATTGAGAATGAGCATTTTCCAGAAAACTCAAAACTTCGTGGCTGTTACAAAAAAGTTGCAAAACCGCCCATGAGTATTTTTCCATCAAACCTGTGAGGAAGTGTTCTCAGAGATGTATACTTTCAACATCAAATATTTAGCAAAAATTTTCTCCCTCAATTTTTTTATGAGCATTTGGAAATGGCGGGAAATAGTAGTGACTCCTTTAGTACATTAACTCTTTGCAGCACACATTATTCTGAGCCACTAATCGTCATGAACATTGTTGTCCTATGGTTTTATGGGATGCTGAATACAGATTTGGGACAATTCCAATTTTTTTCGTGGCCATTCAAATTTATAATGTAACTCTGAACGATCATCGACTCTGCGATACGAAACCCTTCTGCAAGTACGACTTGAGATATTTACCTAGGAAATCAAATGAAAATGCTCGGGATGGACTCCTGAAACTCAAAATTAGGAAAATTCATGGTGAAATTAGGTGTTTCAAATCTTAGTCACCATGCCGCATGGATGGTTAACCCTCTGAAACGACCATTTCTATTGCTTGACCTACTCATTTTATTGAGAAATCGCAACAATACATACTAATAGTCCCATAATGAAGAGGAATGTTCATTCTATCTCGAAATAAATGTGGTTCTTGCCTAGCTGAGTACAGTTTTCCAGAGATTGGAGCTAGTTGTAAGAAGCGAGTCTCTTCAGCCGCTTTATGAGCAACCCTACCGACTTTTTAACATTTTGCGGAAAACATTTCTGCGTGGCAGGCCTTCAGCAATGGATTTTTTCGTTGTTGTACGTCGAATGGAGTGATAGGAAGTCGGCGTAAAGTACATAAGAAATAGCATCTTTCGGCACGAGTGCGGAATAATTGGTTTTCGCATTCCGAGTTATTGTTCCATCGCGAAAAAGCGGAGACCACTTCGCGCAAGTATATTGCATGATTTCCATGCCATATACTGTGCGGAAAAGGAAGTCGATGGTCTGTGCGCGAACTCAACTTCTCCGCACAGAATATGGCAAATTGTTTTCTTGCAATCAAGCAATCGGCAACCCATTCAAGTTCGAATGAACGCTGTATCTCCCGTTATTTCGGGCTCATTTTTCGACCTCAACCAATCTTTCGAAGACATTCGGGCAACATATGGTCGACGCAAAATATCTCAAACTCCCAGTGAATGTACTCCAAGTTCCAATTGAATAAGATTATAAGGGCGTGAAGTCGTTATTTTTAGGAAAAAAATTGACTTTCCCTCTCTAAAATGCATCTTCCACCTCAATTTCATATCGAAAATCAGTAGAGATCCTCTGAGAATCTGTGAAAGGTTCGTCTATGATCCCTGAACTTTGGAGGCCCCTGATCCATTGAAATGATAGTGGTCAAGGAATACAACTTGAAGAGTAAGGAATCTTTCAATGAGCAAAGTGGGTTTGCTGGCTAACAAATCAATGCGAGATAGGAATGTTGTGTCAAAAATTTATTGCAATCTTGATGAATCACGATCAATGCTTCGGAAGACTAGAGTTGATAGACGTGTTTTTCCAGGTTTTTGAAGCGTCGTCAGCATGATTGTCAGTAGGTTTCGATGCGCATCCGAGGGTCGAACTTTTTCTCAAACGAATGGAATTCTTCGTGTGAAAGTTAATTACATTCGTTCTGAACCACATCTCACGGAAATTTTGACACCACCTGTAGAAGTTGGGCCAATCCAGCACAAACTCTGTGCGGTCCGTTTTTCTCTGAGTATTTCTCGCTGCCAAAAGAGGAGCCCGAGGCACGGTCGTATACACAGGTCTATCAACTCCCGTGATGGGGCTATCGCCTGCTTTGTCAGCTCTGAGCACGAGCTTCTCCTTTTCGCCGTACTTGGGATACGGCGCATGCATCGCTGGGAAGCGAACAGCGGTGCAGCGCGGGCACAGTGTCGGCTGCTCGCGGCTGCCGGGTAGTCGCGGACACGGTCGTATGCAGTTGTAGAGTGACAAAACTTGCAACTGTTTCGTATTTCGTGCGTATGAGGAACACGCAATTACCATAAAGATTCTGTGCTGCATCAGTGTGTCATATGATGAAAGTGACCATACGAATGATGTTCAAACAGAGCTCCGTACAAGCTGGATAATCCAATCGTCCGAATTGAATGCCTCCGAGCGGTGACTTGCAGCAACAGGTTGATCTGTTTGCTCAGGGGTTATGTTCAGATACGATACTTATGACCTTAGAGGTTACGATGTGGCTGCACATAGCTCATGTGCAGCCTGAAATTATTGAACGCGATGTCTCGTTATATGCACGGGCTCAATGCGGATCAGACGATTCTCACTCACGCACGAAGACCGCGTGGCGCAGACGCCGAAGCAGCATTCCCAGCGTCAGTAGCGCCGCGTATCGGACTACCGACGTACCCTAGGTCCCGACAATAGTGGACCTTCCCCCACCACGGCAGCTGATAGACCCGTGTCCACGGCCGTGGCCTGAGGGAAAGAAAGATGCACTCACTCTACCTGTTATGTGTCTCAACCCATCAAGTCCTGAATAGACGATATTTCCCCCTTCTTTCGAGCTCATTTTTGGGCATCGAGGAATACTTAAAGGAAACCGAACTGGACACTGTCGGTGCTAGATTATCCCAACACTACAGTATGATGGCAAAATTACCATGACATGTGATACAGAATGGATGTGGTGAACTTTTCCACGAAGCATTCCATTCGTTTCAAAAAAAATTTCAAACCTGTCATACGCATTAAAACAAACTGACGACGTTTCTAAAACTTGTGAGAAACACGTTCCTCGACTTTAAGCTCTCGAAGCTTTAGCCGTGATTCATCAAGATTGGACTGGATTTTTGACGTGATATTCCTATTTTGAGTGCTTTCGTGAGCGAAAAAATTCACTTCCCTCGTCAAAAGATAATCATTCCTTGCCCTCCAAGCTGTATTCCTTGAACACTTCTATCACTCATGCATATCAGCTGGGAAATTATACTCAACTAGGCAAAAACTTCATCTGTTTAGAGATAGGATGAACACTTGCTACATTATGGGACTACGAGTATGTAGTGTTCTCTCGGTAAAATGAATAGCCCACGCAATAGGAATGATCGTTCCGGTGGGTGAATATACGTAAGGAAGATACTTTTTCCCATCATTTTCAAATGCACAGAGAGGAAAGCTTGAGAAGAAGGACCTCGCAGAATCCTTGAGAATGAAAGTAAACATCTTAGGGAATATTTTCCCATCGGGTTTGTCGAAGAAAAATCACGGTCTTTCTCAGCAACGTAGCCGCACAGTTTCGAGTTTTTCGAAAGATGTTCAACTTCAAACCACTGTAGGTCATGGGCAAAACATAATGAAGATATCAAGATATTGATGCCTTGAATATGATATCGTGGAAGTTAGCCGGGGTGAGTTAACCGGGGTGAACGTTTTCATGCAAAAACGCAATCTGAGATCTTGTACATTGAGAGAACCAATTGGAGAGTGAGAGAACACTATAAAGCTATCATTTCCAAGTATTTTTGGGCAGCTTCAAATATGCTTGAGCTCAGGATCTGTGGTTTTTGAGAGAAAAATGCAACTTTTTGCAGGAAATTTGAGGGTTTCAGCGGAAACAACTCCAATTTGGATCTCGTCCACTCATAAAACCACCCAGAACATGTGGCTATTTGAGGAAGCTACAATTTTTTTACTTTTTGGAGCAGCTCCGAGTATGCAGGAGTTCAGAATCGATGGTTTTTCAAGGCGAATTGTGCAAATACTGGAGATTAGTTTGCATTCAGCTGGGATACCTCCACTCTCGCACCTTGTCCACTCATAAAACCAATTGAATGGTAGCACCACATCAGATATCTACCACTTCCGGGTATTTTCAAGCAGCTCTGAGCTTGAGGAGGGTTTGGATAGAGCCATATATGACGTTTCGAGGCGAATACATGACGTTGGGTGAGTATGCCCCTATTATTGGACCGTGCCCACTTCTGGAGCCGATTGATGGTATAAATACACTGTATCATCACGATTTGATAGTATTTTAGAACAACTATGGGTATGCTCGACCTCGAAAACGGTATTTTTGTTATCAAGGAAGTTAACCAGGGTAAACGTTTCCATGCAAAAACGCAACCTAAGATCTTGTCCATGGATACAACCAATTGGAGAGTGAAAGTACACTATGTAGCTATCATTTTCGAATATTTTTTCGGTAGCTCCAATTATGCTGAAGCTCAGAATCGGTGGTTTTTGGGAGAAAAATGCGACTTTTTGCAGGAAATTTGAGGGTTTCAGCAAGATATCTCCGTTCTCGGATCTTGTCCACTCATGAGACCACCCATAAAATGTGGCTATTTGAGAGAGCTACAATTTTCGTACTTTTTGGAGCAGCTCCGAGTATGCAGGCGTTCAGAATCGATGGTTTTTGGGGGAAAATTATACAAATTTCGAGAAATTTTCTGCGATTAGCGAGTATGCCTGCAATCTGCGACCTTGTCCACTCATGAAACCAATCAAAGAGCATGAGTACATCGGATACCTACTATCTCCACGTATTTTGAGGTAGGCCCAATTAATCAGGAGTTCAAAACCGGAAGTTTATGAGGGGAAAATGCGATTTTTTGCAGGAAATTCGAGGATTTCAGCGGAAATAACTCCGTTTTCGGGTCTTGTCCACCTTTAAAACTACCCAGAAAATGTGAATATGTGAAAGAGCTACAATTCCCGTACTTTTTGAAGCAGCTCCGAGTATGCAGGAGTTCGGAATCAATGTTTTTTGAAAGCGAATTGTGCGAATACTGGAGATTAATTTGCATTCAGCTGGGATATCTCCACTCTCGCACCTTGTTTACTCATAAAACCAATCAGAGAGCATGAGTACATCGAAGATCTACTATCTCCGAGTATTTTGAAATGGGTCCGAGTGTCCAGGAGTTCGAAACCGGGAATTAATGAGGAGAAAATGAGACTCTGTCAGGAGAATTCGTGGGATTGGATGGACATTCCTTCGTTTCGGAATCTTGTCCACTCGTAAAACCATTCAGAAAACGATGGAGGATCAGAGAGCTACAATTTCCGTTCTTATTGAGCAGCTCCGAAGATGCATCGGTTCGGATCAATGGTTTTTGGGGCCAGAAAGTCGAATATTTCCCCCAAGAACCACCATTCTGAGCTTCTGCATACTCGGAGCTATCTCAAAATACTGAGAGATAGTAGATATCCGATGTTCTGAAGCTCTCTGATTGATGAGTGGACAAGGTCTTAGATTGCGGGCATATTTGCTAATCGCCAGAAATTTCTCAAAATTCGCATAATTTTCCTCCAAAAACCATCGATTCTGGACTCCTGCATACTCGCAGCTGCTTCAAGAAGTACGGAAATTGTAGCTTTCTCAAATAGCTACATTCTATGGTTGGTTCCATGAGTGGACAAGATCCGAGAACGGATTGTGTCCACTCTCCAGTTTCGTGAACAATGATGAATAAAGCCGTCCACGTTGATTCAGCACACTCTTACCGCGGAATTTTTTTGCCTTCCAAAGCATTTGGTGGGTTCGATACATTGAAAAATGACCAAATCCACAGGTTCTACGTGAAAAGGATTTTTTTCCTAGATGGGGTGAGGGGGGGGGGGCATATAAGCGATTTCACCAAAAAACCCCAAGTTCAAACTTCACACTCGTATTTTGCTTCTAACTTTTGACCACCTCAAACGCTTTCATTTCCCTTAAAAAGCATCTGAAAGGTGGTTTGAAATCTCATCAAATGGCTACTTTCAGAAGTTTTTTAGAGGCTCCCACGCGAACTCAGTGTCTAAAAACCTGAGAATCATAGATTGCCCAACAGCTGTCCCAATTCGTGAGCCCGGAAAAGGCTCGACGGGTCTTTCAAGCTTCAAACGAGTATATCTCCGGTTCTACTCTATCAACCGGCATGCGTGAGTTCCCCATTTGAAGGGAGTTGTGCCAGTTATCAAATGAAGGTGACTTTGAGACTCAAAATCAACGCACATGCGCAGAAAAACTCACACGTAACGAGTTGAACTTACCCGCGATCGTGCTTTTATCTGTAGAGCATAGATTCTTTGCGCATGAGCGTGATTTTGACTCTCTCTCTCTTTTCTATTCTCCTTTCGAGAGGTGGAGAATGTGATCACGCGTCTTACGGTACACCGAATAAGAAACCTCCTCTAGGACTCACCGTCCGGGGGGGGGAGGGGGGGGGCACTGAATTTGCATGAATTCCCGCCGGGTGGTTTGTCTCGCGCATCGGTGCCCTCCCTCTGTTGCCCGCCTCGTTTCGGGTCGTCACATCTGTGGTCTGTATCTCCTATTTTTTTTCTGCTCCTTCATGTTCTTCTTCTTCTTCTTCTCCTTCGTGCAGCCTGTGCCGTCCTGGATGCGGGTGGATGCTGTCGCTTGGCGCTACAGGTCTCTCTCTTTTTCTCCCGTGCGGAAAATTGCGAGCCTAATATAGCTAGCGATCTTATCTCTCGATGTCTGTTCGCGGAGCATAGTGCCAACCAGATTTTCAGGCGTCAGCGTGCATCTGACTGCATCCCCTAGGGCTCTGCGCTCCACGAATGTGCCGCTGCACCCAAAGAATGCGTCTCCCGCGTCAGTAGTTGCCGCACATCTGGCATTCTGGCGTCTCGCGCTCCTCCAACCTCGTAAGATATACCCCGAAAAAACCGTGGTTTGTAAGGGTCTGGGTGATCTAGAAATTGAGCATCCCATGGTCCCGCTCGGCCGACTCCGTTAATTGCGGAGTGAGCTGATGGGTCCATTTCTCTTCATCGTTGGGCAGGTCCCAATTGATTTGCGACTCGCAAGAGCGTGATGGCTCTTCCCCTTTGTCTGAGGGCTACTCTGTGGGATGGGGAGAGTTTACTCCCCAGTTTGAGCAGCTTCTCTTTGCCCGCCCAGTACCTCACCTGCTCATCAACCAGCATGCGAACCGTCGATGACTTCGCCAGGATGCGCACTGCCTCTCTCAAAACAGTGCGGTATGCTATAAGTATAGCACGCAATGCGACCCTCCGCAAGACCGGGCCCATGAGCTTGTTGACGACTGAACTCTAGACGACTCGCCCCCAGATGGGTCGCGAGTCGCTTTGTAGAGCATTATGGAGAGGCTCACGGTTCTACCGAGCTCTCTTCTCTGGCGTCTCGCGAAACTCCCACTGCGTGAAGGGTACTGAGGCCTTTCCAAAAGCCGAATTGACTCGACGACATTCTTCCAGACTCTGTGTATGCGTCGTCGAGCCGGGTGAGGACCATCCACTCGTAGAGTTTCCCCAGGTTCCCGAGCCTGGGCATGCCAAGCGGCTTGTGAGATAACGCGTTTCTCGGATCGCCCCATTTCCCTTCCGGTATGACAAGGAGTTTCTGCCGCTTCCATGGGGCAGGGGAGACCCCGCTACCAGGCATTTATTGAATAGGGTAAGGATGATCTCCGAGCTCGCCTCGATCGTCAGTTCGAGCGCTTTGTTAGAGATGCCCCCGAGTCTTGGGACCTTGCCATCCGCCAGGCGCTTCGCTGCGAGGTGCATTTTGGACTCGTTGAACGCGGGAATGTCTTCCGTAACGGTGTCTGGGAAAGATACCGTCGTATTTTGTGGAGAAAAGTTCTCAGATAATCATCCCATCTTCGTAATTCACCTTAAAGAATCGGGAAACTTCTATACGGATCAATCATCAATACTTCATGCGGGAATGGAGCTGCAACAAGAGATCCATCAATATCTTGAAGATCGTTTCAAGACTTTGGTCTTGCTATTCTTAAATCCTACGATTCGGTGGAGCTGAGCTATGGCTTGGGTGAATTTTGCTTCAAGCAACAAATTTGATGTCAAATACTTGTGAGAAGTCACGAAACATCGAGTTAAGATGTATCCTCCGGATGTGCTCCTGGAGACTTTTATTTGCTATAACGAGAATGAAATCATTATCTTCAAACGAATAGTCACTCGAAACGACTACGAATCAGCTCGAAAAGAGCGTAGAGAAATCTTGAAAGAATGGAAATTGAAGTCTCGAATAGAATCTCAAGGCGATTGAAAAGGTTCAGGAGACGAACTGATAGCCGCTCAGCCTGACGCCGCTGCGGTCAGGTGGGGGCCTGCCGCAGCCCTCGGAGAAACCATTCCGAGCGAAGAGAACACAATTTTCCCACGTAAGACCGAGTCACGACCGTGGTCTGAACCAGTAGCATGCTCTTGATTCAAGCGGGGCGGCGAGCGATCCCTGGATTTTTTCAAGGAACGTGAACTCAAAAGCTCACTCGTGGCCACGGTACACAGCCATCTATCGATATATGAGAGGAAAAAACATGTGAAAGATTGATTGGCAATATCAAGAACATCTCATGCAAAAAATATACTATTGCATCCACGAACTCAGAACAATGTGCAACAACGCGGATACAGAAATCATGCACGTATCTGGATTCAAGAAACGCCGGGATCGCGTGCCACATGCAAATTTTTCGCCGCTCTATCAAAGTGGAGTTTTGAACACTGATTTGTTAGCTACAGCAGCCGAAGCACAGCAGTGTTTACTCCGCTCCGACGCCTGCCTCGGCATCCTCGCAGATGATCCGCGACTCCCCGGTGATCGGCGGGTACTCGGGTGCTCTTTTCGCGGCGGATATGGAAGTTCCGGGTCGTAAACAACGTGGCAGCCATGGTGTGCGAACGCGGGTCTCTTATGGTCAGCCGTTCGCCGAACGTCATGCCGAGAACATGCAATGTGGCTGCTCCTCCACCACGAGCATTTGCACGTTTGTACGAATGAAAGTAATGGATTGTTCTGTATAATGAGTCGCGTCAGAATTGTGTTGACTCAATACAGAACCATTGAGTACAGCAAAAATTATCTGCATCGCGTATTTTCTCCATACGGAAGGTTATGAGATATCAAGTCTTCCCGTGCATTTCCATACAAGAATCCATGTCGTGAACATAAAATTCCATTTCAGTACTTGATCACTGATCATCATATCCAAGTGAGGAGCTGGATAATTATTTTGAACCAGATATCCTATTTGAAGCTACTCGTCAATGAACGAATCTCTAATAAGTTCAATCCGTCTAGTTGCACTGTGTCAGGAGTTGAAATCTCTAGCTGGTGCGAAGCATCAAAACTCCTTCAGAGCTACTCACGTGCTACATGGAGGATTGGATACAACATCTGAGTCATCTACATCTCTAGGAGCTTTGTTTGACTATTTTGCTAGCTACCCAGCTCCAAATATGAGGTAAACTTAGATGTATTGATTTTGCGAATTCATGGAAATTGCATGTTGTTTACATGTCCAGCTTAGTTTGTCCAGCAGTGTTAGTTTGTCCAGCTTAGTTTTGTAATACTCACATTTATTATCTAGTATTTATGGATGGACTGGAATTTACGATCTCTGTTTCTCTTTTAGGTGGACAGTGGAACAGTGACGAATGCCTCAAATGATATCTATCGATATTTGAATATGCTCACCATAAACGAACTCAAATTCATTGGTAATCTATACTAGCTGGTACAGAGAGCACAGGTTTGGATCTGTACCTATGAATCAATGTTATTGGACTTCGATTGGTTTTCCTGCTATAGATTTATTGCAAATTTAGTGCAATGAATCTATAGCAGGAAGAACCGATCGAAGTCCAATTGCATTGATTCACCGATAATCCTGCGATAGAATCCACTATATTGTACTCTGTATGTATGAAAATACCGGATTTTACCTGTAAAATAGTAGTAGGATTGGTTTTTAGTTACTGACTTCCAATCATACTGATCCAGAGGTATAATTTGTTTTTGGTTTACTACGTTTCATACATAAGTAATGTGATGTGGTAAAATTAATCTTGAATAATTTTTCCTCTTTCTTATATCATATTCCTCTTTCTAGTATGACCTTAGAAGATTGATAATAAATCCAAATGTCACCTGGTTTGTAAACTTGGAGTTATTTCACTCCTGTTAGTACCGCAACCGGCCCCGAAAAGACGCACGGGAGAGAAGGGAGTGGCTGACTTCGGTACAACAGGCCAATTTTGGGCTCAAATGATAGGTGCCATATACAATAATCAGAATTTATGGGGATTTTGTCGGAATTTCGGGGCTTGTCATGAATAGACAACAAAACATCCTCCTTTAGGCTTTTAATTCTCTCATCATAACTTGGAGAATCTATATTCTTGGTGAGGATATGTTTGCAAAATTTGTAGATCTCAAGAAGATCCACAAAAATGCTCCCAGAGTACATCCTCGAAAAACGCGTCAGTTTTGAGATACAGATGAATAGAAGCGAGTTTTTGAACGACATTTTTCTATTCGTCTGTTAGGCAAAATCTAGGCAAAATCACCGCCACTATTGAGAGAATTCATCAGAGGAACTGTTGCAAATAAGGCCAAATCCGTTCCGAATGATTTTGGCCTAAACATGTACTGAAATACGTGTTTTGGAGGTCTACGTTACGTATGCATGTGAATTTTCCCTCCATGAAACGGACTCAGTTGCTTGTTACAGACAAAAAACCGTCCCATTTACAATACACGTCTAACGTACTTCCTTGCTTCTACCTACAAATCTCGTACATTCTCAGCTATGACTGATACGGGTTATTGTCCTTAAATCAAAAATACAACTTTTTCGTGACTTTTGGTGAATGAGAAATGATGCGCTGGTACCAGAAAACCACATTTATTTCCGAGAGTTCGTGGAATTCGAGCTTTAGTGAATCATAACTTGAATGGGGTTCGGTTCAGCAGAGAAGTGAAGAGGACATGAAATATTCATTATGTTTTGAGCTTCCATTTTGTTTTGGTTCCATACGCGTAGATTGTCTTCCGTTTCCCGAAGAAACCAAAAACCCCCCCAAAAACGAGAATTTTGCCGTATTTGGACAATTGGAGCTCAAGAAGGGTGAAATGAGCAATGATCATGAAAGATCTCAGAAAATTCACACGTTTATTTCCCATCATTTTTTCGTATAGAGGCTCCGAATCGGAGTAGAATGCAAAAAACCACGCAAATCGCCATACATCGACTTTCAAGCGCAAATATCTCGGATAATTCGAATGGAAACCCTATCTTATACCAGCAAGAAGAGTTAGCATTGTTTCTCTACTCCCTGATGGGGAAAAAACGTTGCGTTACAAAGCTTCGAGACTGAGGGATTTGCATTTTCTCTTCGAAAATGATTTTTCAACGAATAATTCATTGCATCCACGATGTCACTCAAGTAGTCGTATATAAAAAGTCTCTAGCAACATGCAAAAACTATTTCATGATACTGAATCGCCATTCATAGGGAATTCGTTTGCTAAAGATTGTCTGAATCCATAGAAACTGATTTACATCTTCGCCTCTTTGCCGCATGGTTCTCGAGGTAGAGCTGGGTATTGCGTAATTAGATTCATCACCCTCGTATGACGTGTGTTTAACATAGCAAGGTGAATCATGTGCAAATCCCGAGGAGAAGATCGACGAATCATCATTTTATGCAAGATAGCACTTTAATATATCGATTTGATGCAATGGAGCATATTTCCCTTAGTTGTCACTGCATTGTAATAATCCTCCAAGCTTTTGTAATGGACACAATATATTCAGTCATCCGCCAGTATCCGTCATCTCTCGCTCCCCACTTGGTGATAGAACAGTTTCTTTCACTTTTCCATATTTCCAGAGGTGGCTCTCTTCTCTCTCTCTCCCTCCCTCCTTCCCTATATCCCTTTCTCCCTCCCGGGTACGTCCGATCTTGCCTCCTCTGCGAAGTTGGCTGGTGGTGGCTCCATTCACTTGTTTCTACGGAAGCTGGTATAGGCACACCGCTCATTTAGGCAGCCGCGGCGCACACTGTGCCGGCATGGTCCACCGGCACACGACTAACTATTTCGATTCGGTTTCTCCCTATTTTTAACACATAGTTGGATCTACCGCGCCTGTCAAGCAGGCAGGTACACCGTTCCAATGGATTGTTACCGCAAGGGGGGCTTCGGCCCTGGGGGAGTTACGTCCCTCCGGCCCCAGTTACCGGGGGTGGGCACTGACGTGGGCAAGCACGTCGGTGTTCGCCCCCAAAACCGCAAGGGGGAC
>JAPYYZ010002578.1:0-18822 GCA_030522705.1 Eretmocerus eremicus | reverse complement strand
GCAGACTCCGCGCTGCGCCGCGGCTTGTTCAACAAATCTCGCATCGCAAAAAGGTTCGCGACTTTGGCCAACGATCGAGAACGAGACGGACAGACGGAATCGCGGGGAGAGGGCTCGCAAAAAAGCACCCAAATCCAAAGGCAAGACGTGTAGGTATAAGTCGCGGCGCGGCTGCTCCGAGATGCACGAGAGAGCCGCTACAACTTCATTATCCTCAACAAGTCTCTTAATAACGCTAATTCCGAGCGCGAACACGCGGGACACGCAAAAAGTAAGCCAAGCCGCGGATGCGCCGGCGTGCCGCGCGATGCGCGTATGTGTGTCCGAATTTTGGAGGCCCCGGAGGAGCCGCGCGATCTCGCGGATCGGCACCCGAGAGACCCGCCAACCGCGGTATGTACACACCGTCGTCGCAAGAAACGATTGCGAACGAGCAAACAAAGTGGAAAACGGAGAACGCGCCGCAGCCGCAGCGGGCAGCAAACGAGCCAGCCGCTGTAAAAATATCTCACAGTCGCCGGAATCGCATCTTTAGCAGTACCCGAAATCATACGTATTACGAGCGAGCGAGCCCGGACTGTCGAATGATCTGCCTCGAGTGTGTGTATCGTGCCCATAAAGCGAACGGCAATCGGCCAATTTGCAACTCGCGATCCTCGCGCGCGCGCTCGTTTGGCCGCAGCGGTGATTTTCAATCGGACGCTCGGAGAAAGAGTTTCCGGGCAAATGGTCATCACGCGACAAAGAATGCGGGTCATTGCCCAGATGCTCACAGACTGCGTGGGTCGCTATGCGATACGCGGATCGTCGACTAATTGTAAATTGTACGAGCGAACATTACTGGAGTGGCACTCTTCTCCAGAAGCCGGAGTTGGGGAGCAGTTTGTGCGACCGCGGTGCAGTGATGACTGGCCGGGCGGAAGGGGCTGGACGGCTGCCAGGCGAAAAGGACGAATTAATCCGGCTGATGAGCTCTGGCGCGCGTCGAATCGTAATAAAATAACCCGATGATTGCGTCGAAATTACACCGAATCGCGCGTTGAGAGCGGAGTGGATGAGGCATCAGCCGAAATTCGCCGGTGCGATGATGAAGCCGGGGCAATTACTCACTACAGCGGTACAAAGGGTTTTTTTCGCCCTGCCCCGAAGAAAGCGTGCGTTTTCTGCTCCAATTCCGGAGCTGAAAAAGCCTCGTGGCCTTACAGGCCAGGAAATGTTAGCGCATGCGTATCAGGGTTGCGTTGGATGCTCCAACGTTTCCGGACCTTTACAGAGGGGTGAACTTCCAACTGAATCGTGTCAGAAACTACAAAATTTTGATTGGGGGTGACAAAATGTTGTATACGCTCTACGGGCGAAATGTGGGCTACGCCAGACCTCAACTTTACCCCACTTCAGTCTCAAGGGCCATCTATGGAATCGCCCATCCAACACCCTAGGATCCTGACATACGAAGATCACCGAATGATAGTGAACCTTTCTCGGACAATCTAAATTAGGGCCACTAGAACGACACTCGAGAGCAAAAAATCCCTATTGCGATTATTGAGAAAATAAAAGTGTCAAAATAGCTTATATCTGATATCTCTTTACAGGAGATCCTGGTGTAAAGAGTCGTGTCCTTAAATGTTCGACAATAAGTGTCGTGCGACACAGAAAAGAGTTTGGAGATGAGTAGATAGCTTTTGCCAGCCACATGACCCTCATCCTCGAACATTTCAGGGCACGACTTCTCACACAAAATTCTCGAGACAGGGACCCAAAATTTTTGAGATGGGGCTTTTTATTTCTTCAAAAATAATATAGGGCTTCTTTGAGCTGAATTCTGAGGTGGGGCTTTCTATTCTCTCTACCGGGAGGTACGGCTCTTTACTTTCTCAAGAATGAGATAGGTCTTTTCATTTTCTCGAAAATCAGAGGCTTTTTAGCTCTCGATCGTTGAGAACTATCACGCCGATAATTTTGCCGGCAGCCACCACATTCAGTACAAAATACGTACGGGGTTGAGAGGGTGTGTCTCCCCACCGCGGGGACTCCAATATTTTCTTCTGTCCCGAATCGAATATACCGGAAAAAATAAGTAAAATCCCCTCTGGTGGAAACCCATAAACCTCTGGAGCCCTAGCACCGACCGCCGATTTCCGCGCAGCAACTGAGAATTTTCGATAAAAACCGAGCGAGGGCGTCACGACGTATCAGTACCCAGGCGGTTAATGATATTACCATACGAAAGTGAGCCCCCGAGGCGTGAATGAGCAATGGGAGCACTTTTCGGGTGGATCCACGGGCGCATGGGAAATGAGCGCGAGTAGCACGGGGGGGGGGGAGGTGCGGGTGCTGTGGCGTCTTTGAAGGGAAGGAAGCCGTATCTCCTGCCCCTCCTCTGGCGCGTAGCCCGTGAGAGAGGCGAAAAAAGGGCTGCAGCAGCAGCAGCAGCTCCGAGACGCGCATGAGCGATGCGCCCGGGCCGCGTGAGTTGGCGTTTTTGGGCCTCACTCGTGATGCGCCGGAGCAGCCCGCGGAGTATGCACATCGGCATGAATATGATATAGCTACGTGTATAGGGGCCCCGAGGATCGCGGCACGATGCACGAGGCCGACGGCGACACGCGAGACTCATGCGCGCCGCGGAGAGCCCAATAAGCCGCCGCGCCGCGGACATAATTCATCGGACGCCCGGAATGTACAGCGGCGGGGCCCGAGAGGCCCTCGCTCTCATTATTTCGAGGGCATTTCTCCGCCGCTCGCTGCTCCATGTGTAGCCCGCGATTCATCGCCCCCGAGGTCCGCCCGTCCGCCCGCGACGAGCCCGCAAGAAACAGCGGCGCTCGTATCGCGTCGACTCGACTTTTTATTTCCCGCTCGAGAGACGCCGAGCGGCCACCAGATCTGCCATCCGAAATTTCGCTCCGATGCGCGATGTGAGTGCACGCCGACGCTCGGCATATTGTACCGACTCTCGATGCCTCGCGGCGCCTGCACTAATGGATCGCGGCCGGATGCGAGGGCGCGAGCGCAGCTCCGCGGTGAGGCGAAATTTGAGAGACTCGCGAGCTCGACGTATTGATCACTCTTTTATTGTCGGATCATTAATGCAGTTGTACCGTTACGAGCGATTCCTGACGCCCGACGCGCATTCGCCACACGGCAAAATTCCGAAAAAGTGACTGGATGGAGGGCCCACTCATCTCAAGCTAATTACTCAAGCTCAGGGGAGCTTTATGGTTATTCTTCCTGCGCGCGATTCAACGATTCGCAAGAATAATATCGTTATTGTAAAGAGAGAATATCGTCACGCCGATTCGCGGTAGGAGCTCGCAATTAAAGGTGGTTTCACGTGTGTCAAGTCAATTTATGCCGTGTGGCTCCTAGCCTCGCAGGACACTTTTATCTCCGATCTCTGCTGTTACTGCTCTTGCTGCCGCTCGATCTTTCCGTCTCCTCACCCTCCACGCATTCGCATTATGTATTCGCTCATGGCCAGGTTGGCCCGGCCAAGAATTACCTTAATTCCGAAACACTCAATAATTACCCAACTCCGACCTTTTGTCAAGAGGAAATTTTATCGTTCTAATGACATTTTTATCCTCAAATTCGATTCCATCCTCCGCGAGAAACCGTTTCTACACCCATATCTACGCACATTGGCGGTTTCTTTGATGAGAATAAAAGGGGGAAAGAAGGAATCCGCACATATTGCGAAATCTCGTCTCGCACTCGGATCGATCGTCTCCAATAGACTCGAGAACATCGCGGAGTATCCAAAGGATGAACTCGTCAATTTTTTATGTGCAACTTTGACGGACATACTTGCGCGGGCAGAGCAAAGCTGATTTCAAAATTCTCTCGATATGAATGGAAAAAGCTGTCACTTTTTCATGAGCGCCCGGCCACACTGGACACGCGACAGCCAATCTCTATTTGCGTCTCCGCCTCGTAGAATTTTTTGCGCGCGATTAATCTAGCGTCAGAAGGCGCGCGGGTGCGCGAGCCTCGGAGGCAGACAAAAGAACCGAACCGAGAAGCGGCTCTCGCATCTGCATAATACGTCTACTTGTCAAAGGCTCGCGGAGAGCAGATATAACGTCTTGATTGGTATAATCCCACGTTCACTAGGGCGACGCGGCGCTCGTGCAAGCCGTGGTCTCGCTTTCCTTGAGAATCGGCAAAAAAATTAATAATCCGTGGCAGACGGATCGCGCGTCTTCCGAAATATATTAAACGAAAAGTCATTTTGCGACGAGCAAAAAGTCGATATGCGAGCGATGTCTGCGGGCTTTTATTTGAGAGAGTCGGGCCGCGGGAGGAGGAAGATCGGGAGAAAGAGAAAGAGGAAGCGAACGCGGGGGGAAGGTAAAAAGTCAGCTCAGCGTCGGCCACTCACTCACTGACACATTTTTCTGCGCGGCTCGCTCCGAAAAGGGATCCATCGATTACCCGGATCGACAGCCGCGCGATTCAAGCGACTAATCACGTGCGCGCCGGAGCCCACTCGTGCGCAGGCGCGCCGCGGATGAATGTCGAAAGCGCGATCGCGGCCGCAGATCGGCGGCGCTCGCAGCAGCTCGCAGTTTGCTCGCACACGACAACCAGTGCGCGGGCATGACGAGTGGGAATGCAAAAATAACAAGGAGAGCACGCGGGCGAGCGCTTGAGAAAACACGCGGCGCGTAATAACGGAAAAAGGAACGACGCGACTGCGGCGGGGCCATCGCTTTGGCCAGCTCGCGCATCGGTGTTTCGCGTAGCATCCGCCGACGACGAATCCCCTTGTCAAAGTCGTCACAGTGCGATATCGCTGGATAATGATCGTCGTCATCGCGCTCATTCTTCACTGTCGGCCCGCAGCGGCGGGGCTCGCGAGCAAGAAGCGTCTCCGCGGGGCCGCGCGCTGCTCCGCGAGATGCGCGGCGCGCCCGCAAGAAGCGCAGCTCCGCGCGCCGGGCGCATTCCCTCGGCTAAACTTACAGCCGCGTCGCTCGTCCATCTGGCCGCGATCTCTTGTTGCGACGAGCGCCGAAAAAAGGCAGAGCCGCGGCCCTCCGTTGCAGGCCGACCCTGAGCCCCGGGGCGCGCGCAAAAAGGCAGACTGCCGAGCGCGCGCCGCGAAATTATTACTGCGATTCGACTCCAAGATGTGTACTCGTGTACATATCACCAGACGCTATTCGACGAATGCGCTCGCCGCGGAGCCGGTGCAGGCGCGCCGCAACCCTCGCGTTCGCGCGCTCCAAATTTGCATATTCCCGCGCGCCGGGTATACGGCCGAGTCTCACTCAGGCTGCGTCTATAATAGGAACGAATGGCTCGAGCGATTTCGCAGGCGTCGTCGCCCTATGCGTGCAAGTCAGCCTGCGCTCGCGTGTACAATTATAACTGTCGCCCGGCGCAGCGCTTGCCACGCAGTGCGCGGTGCGGATTTCACTTTGATAGCTCGCAAATGTACCGTAACATCGAATGCCACGGCGCGAGAGTCGCGTTACGCATGTCTATAACCGCGTGCACGCACGAGACGCCTTGGGTCGTCAGACTCTTAATGGGCGCTTCGCGGGCCTCATCATCGTAAAGATCGGCTGCGCATGCGACGCAAGGGTGACTACGCAATGGGCGCCCGCTGCAAGCTCGATCCGAGCGGTCGGAGTTGGTGATCGCGAGGACCGCGGCGCTGCGCAAAAAGCCGCTCGCGCGCGCCGATCTCGAGCTCGGCGGTGCGTTTTGTTCGGAGCGCGGATCGACTGTCCGCCACCCCGCTGAGCAAAAAGTACCGCGTATGCCTGTATCCATACGTGCAGCTTTACAAGAATTGCATACCTTCGCCTCGCCGCAACTGCTCGCATCAATATGGCGCGTTGGGCTTTGTCGATGCTGCGCAAATGATCGGCAATCGTGAGCGCCTGCATGAAACATTTTGACCCCTGCCTGTCTCAAGCAGAGCTCAAAGTATGTCGACTGATTGGTTTAGTTAGATACATTCAAATTGTTGAAGAGAAATAAATATGAAGACCGGATATTCCGCGACATACGTTCAAAGGAGGCGCTCACTGAAGATTCGAGTACAATACTAAAAAATGTATATCGTTTCCACGTTTGCAGAATCAACCATCATAAACAACGGATATTGTTCAATTTGCGCTTGCCAGCCTCGAGCAATCATTGCAACCTGTTTCATCGAATTCTCAAGCCCAAGAGATTGCTCTATATTAGAAATCATCCTGCCAGGGCTAGCTCCGATCAGATTTAGTGAGAAAATTGAATTCGATGGATGTGTACAAGCTCAGGATCGGGAGAGTAGGTGCTAGGGTGAGAAAGATCAGAGGTTCCAGGGCAGCAGGATGAGGGAAAGAAGGCCGAGAACGGGATGGATGCATCGTAATGGATTGATGCAGGACCGCATTTAGGGATCGGCCGGTAAGGTAAATTCGCCGATCGGGCATCATCGCGTAATCGCTCGCGAATATCGCGAAAAATATGCCGAAAACGAGCGCACGCGATAATGCTATTACTCGAGCAAACGGCGGTAGCAGCCATAACTATTAAGTCTGCGCAGCCCGTGTGCGATACCGGTATACAAGGTACGCCTCCGAGATATACACACGGGCACTGCACTCTCGACGCGCATCCAACGTGACTCACACATGCAACTCGCTCTGCTCGCATTCGCCTCGAAGCAGCCATTCATCGGGGATCGCGACCGACAGAGATCGTCGCGCGGTGACCGTGCTGCATCGGTAATTGACCTTCTCATTCATCTAGAGGGGGTCGCCGATTTCGCCTTGTCGGTTGGAGCGTACGAATGACAAAATTAGCTCGGCAGCCGCGAAAATGTAGAATCCACCGACGAAGGCGACGCTTGCAATCGAGCCGAGCGCAGCTCGAGAGAGGGCTCGGAGCGAGTCGGACGATCGCGCGTGGGTATGAACTGCTCGAGATCAAGTTTTTCTGGGCCCGGGACTGATGCGCCGTGGACAGACAGCGCTGCCGCTTCTTCTTCGCCGCCCGCCAATTCTCGTCTCGATCGTCTCCGATGCGGACTCTGCGCGGCTCGGCCGCCGCTCGGATCGTCCCCCGTGAGCCGCGCTCGCAGCGATCCGATGTTCCCCGGCCTCGTTTCTTCGATCTGCAACAGCATAGCTCGGCGCGGCTGCCCCCCTCATTCCGACCGCGTGCTGGCCCTCTCTCCTCCTCCTCCTCTCTAACCCTTCGCTCCTCGATTCCTGCAGCGGCGACTACCATGCCTATGACGGGCTGACTGAAACGCGTGCACATCCTTGAGGTTCGTCCTTAGGGTACCGGTTCTCCATTTCGCATTTCAGACACAATGACTGCACGTCCATGGATGCAATTTTTAACCGAGATGTAGCTGCTACCAAGATCCATCAAAGCTTGCCGTTTTGGACAGAATATAGACTTTCATCTGCAGCATGCGTTCATGAATTTTCTATCCAGAAACACAAAGTGGCGGTGGGTCATTTCTTGCTCATGAATACATACTATTGGGCTAACGCCTGAAATCGCCTTGTACGAAAGAACGTTGGAAAATTGATAGCATAATCCAAACAGAATAATACTTGGTTTTGTTTATGAGTTTTTCACCGTTAGGCACTCGAGACAGAACGAATATTTATCAACATGACTTTCATAATCTTTGTAACTGTTTTTTCGATACTGATCCGATGACCGAGACATTCCTGGGCCCCCAATTCGAGATTTTTGCAGCAGAAAGCAACTTTGTTGTATGGACTCAAGAATTAATCGTCATTGCATCATTTCTGATCCTATATTTAAAATTTCTTAATCACGAATATCCATCAGCATCGCTATATATCCCCATTTGGTGTCGTACTGAAATTCGCGTATCCATGAGTGGCTTAATCTGCTAAGAATGGGCAGAGCCACTGCAGATATTGCATATTGCAAATTTTGGACACCCGAAGGGCGAATCAGCTGAGATCCTTGCCCAAGAAAATTCAAAAGTCAATCTGCCGCACGAGATAGGAAGAGCGAGTGAGCTTTGGAGTCTTTTGCCTCTCAAATTTCGATATTGAAGCGCCAGCTCCGTGATTCTTGTTCGACAGGAATTCTGCTGTTCGAAAAGGGAAAGGGAGACCACCACGACTATACATGGCAATTCGTTACGATAGGAAAGTTCTATCATAGAAAGGAGAAAGACACGTGTAATTTGACCTCGAGCTACATCTTCCCATGCGTGATATATCAGCCGATCGTCCTCGAAATCGCGGAATCTGTCCAAGACGGACTCGTAGAGCTCGGCGCGCCCGGATCTCGCGGATATCTGCGCATTTATGCCGCGATCGTAAAACATTTTATAGTCCGACCAAATGAGACGAGCAGAGCTGAGCAGATGGCTCAAGTATGCGCGCGCACGCGCGAATCGTAAAAGATTCCTCATCAATTTTCGGATTTGATTGAGTTTTTATGCCGGATTTCACGACGGATTCCCCCTCGATCAATTCGGTGTGCCCCGCCGCGCGATCGCGAAATTACAAGCTCGTATAACCGAGTGCTTCCCCAGAGACCGCGCATCTCGCAGAGGTTTTATGTGCCAGAGTCCTGCGCCATTCTCACAAACGTCAGTGTTTATTCGCGGATTCTTACCAAAGTCTGGAATCCCAAGGACTATCCACCATGAGAGATGGCAAGAGCCCAGAAACTCCCTAAATCTCACGATTTGTGTCGATTCGCAGTTCGACACTGGCCGTCGCAACCGCCTGTAGCTATACCCGATCAAAACGCAAGGCTCCAGAGGAGCGAAAGCATGAAAAACAAAAAGGGTCGCGACTTTGCCAAGAAGAAGCCTCGGAACAGGCTAGTCCAGGGAAGAGGAATGAAGGAAGCGCGAGGCGCGATGAGGCGGGCACAGGTACGCGCGTCATTATGCAACTCGGCGCGGTTCATTACCCCCGCGCAGCCTGCACAATGCGGAGCCGCGAGGGACCCGTGTCTCGTCCGTTTCTGCAGCCGCGCGCGAGATACGGTGTATAATGGGAGGAGCCGAGCGTGCCGAGCCTCCCCTCGCAGCGGCTCGCGGCTCGCCCGATTTCAGCGCGGCCCGTCGCCCGGTACATCTGCATGAGACGCGCCGGCGCAAGTGTGCCGCGCCGCGCCGGAAGGAGGATGCGTTTACGCGCGTGGGAAGTGCCACCGGAGAGCTGCTCCGACGTGCTCCGAGAGACGGACGGCCCCCGCGCCGAACCCCGAGCGCGCGCCCGATGACTTAATTCGCCACCCGGCCCATCCCCCTCTCGCGCTCCCTCGCGATGATTATGCAAATAGTTGCAGAGCGTATGCGTGCAGCTTTTCGCGGAATTTCAGCGGCCCCGGAGCTGCTGCTGCTGCTGCCGCTCGTTATCTTTTTTCGCAGACACTGCATCTGCGAGCGGGGGGGGGGGGCGAGGAGCGGCGGCGCGTCGCAGCCGTGACCTTCTTATTTGAGCGCGCAGCGAACGGGCCCCACTTTGCGTGCCCGCGAATGCGCTCGAGATCGATTCAGCCTCCTGTGCTCCGAGTCCCATGTGCACGTTATACTCGAGTCCGATTGCATGCCCACTCCCGTGATGTACTATTTGGAACAATGACGGCGGGCCCCCGAAGTTCGGGACGGAGGTGCGAGATGGTTTTCTACTTTTTTCGAGCACCTCCGCAGCTCTTAATTGGTTCTGCCACCGCGCGGGGGGAGCTCCTCCGTAATTACGGATTATGCAGATGAGCCGCTGGTACGTTCGTGGGAGACGGCGCGACGCGTACGCGCCGAGGAACAACTGCTGTTGGGTTGACTGAACCGATAAAACACGACGGGCATTCCTCTCTCTACGCGTGCGAGTGTGCGGATTAAATTCGCGGTCTAGGCTTGACTCGTCACCTACTGTGACCAGACTTGGTCAATCTGTAATTGGCGTAGGGATACAATAGGGGATAAGCCAGGGTACGACTGTCGCTGCAATTTTGGGGAAATCAGAGAGCTGTCAATCAGCCCAGACAATCGTATCGAAAGTAGAAGAGACCAGAGTGTCCATGGAAAACCGTCTACCAAGCGTCTACATCCATACTATGGGAAAAGAGGGGAATGTCAGGAGGATTCGAACCAGGACTCACCTTTGTTGAAGATGTGCTGGGTTTGCTGCCGGTGGCGACGATTGCAAACACCTCGACGTGGTACCACTCGACGCCGGCTTCGTGGTCGAGCGGAACAGCCGTGGACAGAACTCCAGTGCTGGTATCGACGTCGAACAATTTGTCGAGCTGGGGACCGTCCGGGCCCGCGGTCACGTTCGTCACGTAGTACTCAATCTGCTCGTTGGAACGGCGGCTTCGCGCGCGCAACCTCATCACGCTCGTGCCCGCAGCCTCGTTCTCCGCGACGCTGCCCTCGAGCTGGCCCGAGTGCTCCCAGATGGGTGAGTCGTCACCCTCACCGGGCACGATGAGGGTCAGCAGGGCCTCGGAAGATCTGCGCTCGGCCTGCACCGCCTCGTCGGCCGCGCGCACGCCCAGGCGTAGGCGCGTCGCGCGTTCGAATGCCAAGATGGCGCTGGGAGCTCCGGATCGTGAAGAACCCAGACGCAGCGAGAGGGCGCCACTGTTGCGCTCCACCCGGAACGCGTCCGTGCTGTAGTTGGAGCCGGGCAGCAGCTCGTAAGTGACGAGGCCGTTGGTGCCGGAGTCGAGGTCCCGGGCACGAAGCTGGGCCAACCTAACCTCTCGATTGGGATTGCCAAGCGCCGCCGCGTGGAGCCCGCTCAGCGGTGGCAGAACCACTGCGGACATGCTGACAAAGGCGGGCGCGTTATCGTTCACGTCAGTCACGATCACTGTGACGAGCTTCTCGGCCGTGAGTCGGGCCGAGCGAGGCAACGCCGAGTCCGTGGCGACGACGAGAAGCTTGAAGGCGTCGATTTCCTCGCGGTCGATCGGGAGCAAGGTGGCGATTACTCCGGTCGCGGGTTCGATTCCGAACCTGCGCTTCTCATCTTCGGGTTCCTGGCTGGCTATCGAGTACATGACGACGCCGTTCAGCCCCGAATCGGGATCTTCGGCGGTCACTGTGACGACCGGTCGTTCCACAGGGATGCCCTCGACGATCTGACGCACGATTGCCGTGTTGGCGAATGCGGGAGGGTTGTCGTTCGTGTCGATCACGTCGACTCGCAGAATAGTCCAGCTGCTGAGCCGGGGCTGTCCTGCGTCGCTACAGGTCACGTTCAGCTCGAATGATTCTATGTCCTCGTAGTCGAGAGGCTTTCTGAGATAGAGGACGCCACTCGCCGAGTCGACGTGAAACGTATCTCGACGGTTGCCAGAGGAGATGGCGTACATGAGCTCACCGTTGGCACCAAGGTCCTCATCCCGCGCCTTGAATCTCAGCAACTCCACGTTGACCGGGGTACTCTCGGCTACTGATATACTGGGATCGCTGGGCCCCTCAAATTGAGGAGCGTTATCGTTCTCGTCCAGCACCTCCACGAATACTACAGCACTGGATGACAGGCGTCTTTCGAGTCCAGCGTCGTGAGCAACCACGGTTAGTTCGTAGCTGGAGCGAGCCTCGCGGTCCAGCTGTTTGGCCAGACTGATCTGACCGGTGGCCTCGTCAATCGCGAATTTTCCGCCGTGCTGCTGATGTTGGTCATTTTCAAGCGAGTAGAAAACGTCACCATTGAGGCCATCATCTGCGTCAGTGGTGTATACTCGGAGCACTTGACTACCCACGGGGGAAGCTTCGCTTACTTGTGCCCTGTACGGAAGCCTTTTGAATTGAGGCGCGTTATCGTTCACATCAACTATGTACACACTGACCTTTACCCGATCTCGCAGTCGAGTGATGAACCCATTGTCGACAACACTTGCCTCCAGAGTGATGAGATTACTCATACCAGTACCAGATACCAGCTGTTCTCGGTCAAACGGACGCAGTGACCTTATGAAGCCGTTACGAGGGTCTACAGCAAAATCCAACTGATGACTTTGTGCCAGTGAGAAAGTTAGTTCGGCGTTCCTACCGATGTCACGGTCACTCGCAAGCAGCTTGCCCACGAATGTATCCGCCGGTTCGTTTTCACGCAAATGAAACGTAAAGCTTGAGTTACTAAATTGCGGCGCATTGTCATTCTCATCGATTATGTGAACAATGACCGGCACACTACTGCTGCGACTCGGTTCACCCTGATCTCTCGCTGTCACCTCGAGGGCGTAGTAGTCTTGTTCTTCTCTATCCAGCACATTTTTTACATACAGCTGGCCATCAGGAAAGATACCAAATCGGCCTTCCGAGTTGCCATTCGTAACACTGTACAAGACGCGACCGTTTGAGCCTAGATCAGCATCAGAGGCGAGTAATGCGAAAAAGCGCTCATTAACAGGCGTTGACTCGAGGAGTGAAGTTTCGTAACTGGTCAGTCCGAATACCGGTGTATGGTCATTCACATCCTCGACGACGACGCGGATCTGTTGCGTTGCGGACAGAGGCTGAGAACCTGAATCGTGGGCAGTCACTTCCAAATGAAACACCGAGCCAGGTGGTGATCTAATTGGCTTCGCTAAGTATATTATGCCAGAATTCTCGGCAATGCGGAATTGCGACTCGGGGTTCTGGGTGAGAGAGTAATTCAATCGAGCATTCACTCCAGAGTCTCTGTCTCTTGCTCGAGCGAGGCATACTTCTTGTCCCACTGCCGCGTATTCTTTGAGAAGAACTTCTTCGCCACGTTCCTCGCCAGGAAATTTCGGTGGATTGTCGTTAATGTCAACAACAGTCACGTTCACAGTTGTGAGACCTCGGGCAAGCCCAGCTCGAGCAGACACCCGCAAACTATATTGAGCTGTCTCTTCGCGGTCAAGACAACCAATGGTGGTTATCAATCCAGACAATTCATTAATCCTAAACTTTGCCAAAGGGTCGCCAAAAACAATGGCATAGGTAACTTTGTCATTACTGTGTGAATTGATCTTTACCGAGCCAATATCCCTGCCAGTAGATGGATTCTCTGAGCAATCTCCTCGATTTTCGGTCACCTTGAAATTATAGCCATTGTACACATTAAACTGTAGATGTTCGAGACTTTCTTCACGCATCACTTCAACGACAGCATTCTTACTTGCGACTTTCTCACCCTCGTCTTTGGCAGATATTGTTAATTCAAAGAGAGCTTTGTGAGCTTGCCTGAAAGGCCCTTGTAAAAATATTTCACCAGTTTTTGCATCAACGTTGAATAAACCTTCTCCACCCGTCTCTAAGGCGTACTGTATTTGAGCATTTTCTTTAGTATCTGCATCTGAAGCGAATACCTTACCCACAAGCGTGCCGGGAGCAGCCTCTTGCGTGACCGGAAAGAAGTAATTTATGGGGTAAAACACTGGCGCATTGTCATTTACATCTTCCAACTTGAGCAGGACTGTTGCGGTGGAGCTTTGCGGTGGCGTACCTTGATCTTTGGCGATCGCCAATACTCTGTACTGTTCTATCTTTTCCCTATCAAGAGTAATTTTGGTCATCAGCTGACCCGTCAGAGCATCCAGGGCAAATGTTCTTGGATAATCTCTGAACACGCTAGGATGGAGACTGTAAGCGACGCTTCCATTGGTACCTTGGTCGTTGTCAACAGCAGACAATGTTGCCACAACACTATTAGCCGGTGTATTTTCTGACAAAGTAATGTCGATGACACTTTGCGAAAACTTGGGTGCCTCGTCATTTTCATCAAGAATCGTTACACGGAGGTAAGTCGACACGTATTTGGGGTTGGGCCCACCATCCCGGGCCTGTACTCTGAGTTCAACACTGCCTTGAACCTCTCTGTTGAGGTTGGAAATAGTTGTGACTAGACCTGTGTCCTGATCAATGGAGAACCAGTTTTGCTCGTTACCGGTCCCAAAGTCATAGTAGATGCGAGCATTCAGCCCTGTGTCGGCATCAGTAGCACTGATACTGGCAACGTAACTGCCGATTGGCGCGAGTTCCGATAGCACAGCCGAGTACTCACTTTGCTGGAAAACGGGCTCGTGATCGTTAACATCATTAACGTGTATCACTAGGTATGCTGTGGTGGATCTCGGTGGTGTTCCTTTATCCGTAGCAACGATGGTCAGATTGTAGACAGGAATCTCTTCACGATCGAGTCTCCCATTAACTCGCACAATATGAAAGTTCTGAGCATTGTGACCAAGTTGAAAATGACCGAGTTCGTTACCAGCCCTTATCTCCACAGTTGTTTCACCGTTTGGACCCTCGTCGTTGTCGATGACGCCAACGGCAGCTACGATCGCGCCCTTGACCGTATTCTCGTCGACGGTTGCAAAGCCGGGCGTTGGCGGAAAGTAGGTGAATCGAATTTCCGGATCGTGATCGTTCGCGTCGAGTAAGTTCACCGTGACGTATGTCCTGCCGTCTTGACGTGGTGAACCGTGGTCTCGTGCAAAAACGGTGATGACGCAGCTCTTCGGGCAGCCACCGCTAACGGGCTTGTTGATGTTCAGAGCACAACTGCTCTGCTGGGGGCAGTCTAGAAGTTCAGCCGTAACTATACGCCCGGTGTCGGGGTCTATTGTGAACTGATGCTCATCGTCTGGCAGGTAGTATGTGAGCTTGGCATTGTCACCCGCATCCTTGTCCGTGGCCCGTACGGTGAGCACGTGACTGGCAACCGGGGCACTTTCGTTCATTGCAACGATGTAATCGCTTTGCTGGAACACTGGCGGGTTGTCGTTTACGTCGAGCACGGTCACGTTCACCAGCATGCAGCCCAGCCTTGGTGGTTTGCCCTTGTCTCGAGCGCAGACGTTCAGCGAATGGTACTCGAGTTGCTCGCGATCGAGCTTACCCGTAGTCTCGAGATGGAGATAAGAGTTTTCGCCGGTCGTCACCGCGAGCCTGAACTTGCCGTCGTTGTTGCCACTCACGATGAAGTAGTCGTCCGCCAGGCCGTTCTCGGGCCCGTCCTTGTCCGTCGCGGCATCGAGCAGCAGCTTCGTGCCGGCCTCCGCGCTCTCGGAGAAGCTGACCTCGATACTGGACTCGGGAAACTCGGGCGCGTTGTCGTTGACGTCGAGCACGAGTATCCTCACCTCGATGGGGTACGTTGGCTGGCTCGACAGCACCACCAGGTCGAAGCGCTCGGTCGCGAGTGCCTCCCGATCCAGCACCACGGCCGTCCTGATGTCGCCGGTGCCCGGGTCGAGCACGAACTCGGCGGGTGGCTCGTTGAAGCGGTACGTGAAGCCCTGGAGTACCGGTATCGTGCCAACCAGAGCGCCCCTCGGTTCGCCCTCCCTAACCTCAAACCGGGCGCGCTTGTCAACGGCCCGGCTCTGCATGGTGAGGCCCAGCTGCTGGGGGCTGCCGCCCGCGTCGTCGGCCAGCTGCGCGGAGCGCCTCGGCACGAGATGTCGCGCGGCCGAGGACGTCTGCTGCAGGAGCAGTTGCTGGCTCGGCCTGGTCCAGGCGCCATCTTGACCGCTGCCGATGCCCAGCAGCAGCAGTAGCAGAAGGAGCGGCGAGCTCCTCCGCATCTCTGCGTGCCTCTGCTCGCCTGCCCGTCTCACTCGCGCTCTCTCGCACACACTCGCGGGACTCGCGCGCGGCTGAGCTACCTGTCGCGCGGAGGCTGCGGCTTCCTCGCAGCGGGGCACGTCATTCTCCCGGTAGAGAGCATGGCCTAGGCGACCGCGGGCCCGGCAGCGCCCGGGAGCCGGCACGACGGCGCGGCACCGGCTGCGCGAGCGAGGAATGCGCCCGGTCCCGCGGGCGCGACGAGGCAGAGGAGCGAGCGCGACATTTTAATTGTCGTGCGTGCGTGGTTCGCGGCGCGAGCAGCCGGCGGGCCCTCGGCACCCGGCCCGGCGGTGAGAAGCGGCGGAGATTCGCATCAGCCGCGCGGCTCGCACGCGAGATGGAGATCTGCTTCTGCGAATCGGCGCGACTGGCGGGGGGCCCCAGGGCGCGATCGGCTGCCCTCTCGGCGCGGCTGCGGCAGCGATCTCATCTATCGGCTCGGCACTCGCCAGCGGACCCCGGCCCGGCCCCGCAGCCTCTGCAGTCGGCGGGCGATCGCATCGGGCCCTCTCTCCTCCTGTGCCGCTCGTCGACCTCGCGCTCCGCACGCCCGGCGGCGCGATCTCGTTCTCTGGCCACGAAGCGCGGCCTCCCGCACTCGCTGTCGTCGCGTACCCGGGGCCTCGCGCACGTTCCGCACTCGAAAACACGGCGGTCCGACGGCTGGACCGGGCCCCGCTTCGATCTGTCGTCTGTCTCGCGGTGTGGCGCGTGCTCGAGTGCACCGCTTTGTGGGACCGACCCGAGTGTACTGAGTGCAGCGACTGCGAGCTGCGGGCCACGGGGCCCAGACTCCGCGCGCGAGCACAGAGAGGGCAGCAGCCGGTCGGGCCCCGCGCGCCCCCACCCCGCGGCTCGCGCTCCGCTCATTCCTGAGAGCGCGCCGCGATATTCCCTGTTGCCCTCGAGCCTGTGCGCGCACGAGCTCGACTCAGGTATGCAAGATGGCCGCGTCCATGCCGATCGCGCGCGCAGCGGGACCGATTGCGAGCGCACGTGTTGGTGCATGTGTGAGCTCGCCGCTCGACTATTCGCAAGGAGAGGAGTGAGCGATTCTCTCCCTCTGCTTTGGCGCGTGCACATGCATGGGCTTGTTGCAAACTCGCAACGCACTCAGCAGCTCGCTCAGCAGTCGGGCGTAGCAGGCGGAATCGATCGCTCCATCGTCTCGGTCGCGCGCTGCGCTCAATGCAGTGCACAATGCAGCACAGATATAGCCGCAATAGCGGAGAATCGGGTTCGATTCCAGCGTTTGGAAGGGCGTTTTGTCGCGAAAGCAGTCTAGAACGAGCTCCAGAAGCAGCAAGCGACGTCGCTGTAACCCGTTGGCAGATCGGCACTCCATTTCGGCTGTATATGGCCCAACCGGCACCGAACCATCTCTCTCACTCCCCCCCTCTCTCTCTCTCTCTCGGTGGCTGTCCCCTTCGCTCGCCCGCGCGTGTATTCCTCGAGTAATTAATGCCGTCCCGAGCTGTTAAGCTCGCGAGACCCAGACTGGGCCGTGTACGTACCTCGTGCACGCGCATACGACCGATGTATGCATGTTGCCCTCGAGAGCTGCATCGGATGATTTTTTAATGAGCGCCGGCGTGTTTCGTCTTGCTCGTTCGGGCCCCGAAATACCGTGATACGCGCTGCTCGAATTGGTCCACATGTGTGCAGACTCGATTCCGTGGGCCTCTCTCTCTCTTTCTCTTTCTCTATCTCGCACGCATTTAGATTTTTGACCGAGATTTGCGGCCGGATGGGGACAGCCAGAGCAGCTCGTGCTCATGCCATGATTAATGTGGACGAATCGCGTGGGCTCTCGCCCTGATGAGTCACTCCGATCGACTCTCGCGAGCCTGCATTACTGCGGATCGATCCGGTTCTGCGCCGATGCACTTCTCCTCGACAGCGAGCTTCACTTTCCATCGGAACTCGCGAGCAGCAGCACGGCAAATGCGCATCGCGCTCGAGCCTTCTTTACGGGTATGCGAGTACCTCCCTCTGGCCTGCCCTCCCGCGCAGCTCCGAGCACTTAATAAACGAGCTCGTGTAACATATTACATTTCGATCCCTGATAGTGGGTCAAGTGAATATCTTCCTCTTCCCGCCAATGTAACTCATCAAGATCCGTTATACTCATACCAGCTACATGCATACGAATCGCCCACAAGATTTGCATTATTTACACAAGAAAGATCAATCGAAATTTCTCGTGGCGGGGTAGGCTGTAATTAAGCGGCGCGTGTACTTCAATCGGAAATATACGAGGGTCGTCAATAAGAAAACTGTTATCCTGGCAATAGCAGACTACTTTAACGCCTGCTAATGAGCTAATTGGGAATAATTGATTGGAATCCTTCTAACGGCTATGATCTGACCAAGTCTAGAATTCCTGACCATCGTCAAGATGTTCCCCAATTCAAATCTATCACCACTTGCTCCGTTTCCATGAGAAAATTGCAGAAGGGATAGGTCATACGAAAAACAATTGTGACGGTACTAACACTGATTTATATGGAGAAATCCGAGTATATTCACCGATTCAATCAGAGAAAACCCATCCACCGTCAACTGAAACTTTATTGAATCGCACAAGGTGAGTGATCTTTTATCTGCAGTAAGAATCCCGACCTAGACATCGAACTCGACAACTAAGGCAGAATCGAC
This sequence comes from Eretmocerus eremicus, assembly GCA_030522705.1. Classification (NCBI taxonomy): domain Eukaryota; kingdom Metazoa; phylum Arthropoda; class Insecta; order Hymenoptera; family Aphelinidae; genus Eretmocerus; species Eretmocerus eremicus. The sequence goes on along the minus strand of JAPYYZ010002578.1, from coordinate 599 downwards.
TATCTACAGCTCACATTATGCACTGGATTTCCGAGGGTGCTGAACACGAATAAGAAGTCAAAATTTGAAAAATTCACAATGGCGTATGCAATATGGCGGTTTCCCGTCTCGGGAACAAATTTTTGTCCTCGTTTCATTCAATTTCAGGAAAGAGTATAAAATCAATTTTCACCATAAAAGTTTATATTTTGTTGATTAATTCGTTGAAAGGACAATAACAGCACAAAGTGTAAAATTCTCACCTTAAATTGCTGAATCATTGTGTTGCGAGTGTGAATCCACGATTTTCGAGAATGTCCATGTTGAACAAGGCTCAGGGACGTATTTATTCGAGAAAATGGGCATTTTCGCGATTATTTGTCAATTTGCAAAACAACAAACATTAACCAGGCAAACTTTTCACGGTACGCGACAGGCATATTTCTCTTGAATATGAATGAACTCATTATGTTGTTCTATATCACACCTGAGCGAGGTTATTGCAAAAAAGCTGAAGAGAGAGAGGTGGCAAGCATCCGTCCCGATCTCCATCAGCCCTTAGAGGGATGAATAATGAGGAATCTAGATCAGTTGCAGCTCAGGTGCGAGTGACGGGCCGC
>JAPYYZ010002577.1:0-13825 GCA_030522705.1 Eretmocerus eremicus | reverse complement strand
CAGAATTTTCAGTGGCGATCGCACATCAATGCTAAGCGAGCCCTCAATTTTTATACATCTTATACTCTTACGCGATCAAGATTTCTCTCTCGGAGATATCGAAGCGCAAGCTCCCACTCGAACGCCCCCTTCCGCAAATTGATCTCGCTCCGATTAGCGTACGCGTACCTCAACTATCCTAGCTCCGGGCCCCAACCGTATCGTCTTGCACGCAACCATCCAAGCAGACGACACGCAGCTCGTACAAATCGATCGAGTGCTCTCGTACATCTATCGCGCGTCCTCCCCCTCATTTCGATGCGTAATTCGGCCCCGAGGCGTCTCGCTCGCTCTCGCAAGAGGGCGTCTTTTGATTTACTGCTCGGTGCGCATAAATCGCGCACACCTCTCGCGCCTGGAATACGATTACTCGCTCGCGGTCACGCATCGCAGCCTCTGCAGCGCCCTTTATATACCATAATGCAAGCTGCTCACTCTCGCTATCTCTCGCTCGTTTCTATTATAAGACGGCCTTGAACAAGGCTAAAGCCGCATAATGCGCCGAGCGATGCGCATCCCCGCGATTTCAATATTCCCGCGCTGTGCGCGCCCGCAAGCTCGCCCCGCCCTCTATAGTTTCTCCCGAGCTTCGCTAATCTCGACTAGCGATCAGCCTTCGGTTCGAGAGGCTCGTATCCGAGAAGGCAATCTCTGCGGGGGGCTCATCCCTCTCACTCTCCATCTCGATATACTGCGCACGCTCAAATGCGCATGCGCATACGTTCGAATCGGCGAGCGATAATATTCTTCCGGTTGGCATGCGCGCGAATTGCAAAAACCCGAGCGGAGTGGTGAAGGCAGTTCCGAGATGTCGAATATCGCGTGTAGAGTGATCTTCACCTCGCGAGCGATCTGTAGAGTCGTGTAAATGACCTCTCGATGCAGCTTTAGATACTTGTACTAGTGGATATATATCGTGGTGCGCATACAAGGAGCTTGCGCGAAATAAAAAAAAAGGACATTCGACGTAGGAATCGTTCGGTGCAGTTTCATGCTTTTTATGGTTCGAGTTGTCGCAAACGACTATCGTGTATATACTGCGACTCGCCATTGTATTCGCTGCGTGTACGTAGAGCTGGTTGCGTTTTGAATTTCGCGCGATGCGAGGGTCGATAGCGCTCCTCCGTGTATTGGCTGAGGATCTCGCTGAGAATAGGGATCGCCCATTGGTACTCGCGAATCTGTTTTTGATCTCGCGCGTGATCTCTGAGAGAGTCGCGTGTTGGAGAAGATTTTCTCACGCAATTTGTAGTTGCGACTGCGTATCAAATAGGAGGTGATTGGTGTCGGGGAACAGAGCAGAGTGGCAAAAACTTGAAAAAAGTCTGTGTAACGTGATGTCGCTTGAGGAAGTCTCACTCTTGGTATGTGTCGAAGTGTCGGAAGTTCAGAACAGCATTTAGATACTCTGCAGACTATGTGTCAGAGTGTGGGCGACTTGACCGTATGTACTGAAAGCGTTTTGATGGATCAACGAGATTTTTAATCGGGAAGAATTGATAAATTTTTTGAAAAATCAGGGACGGTTCTGAGACGATTTGTAAGCAATATATGGACCACCATTGCTGCTGACGGGGTTGTGACAAGTGAGATAACAGATGAAGGGCCTCAGAAAAAAGTTTGCAGTGAATAGAAAAATTAGTTTTTTGCGGCTAAATGAAGAAAATGTAACGCAGATAGTTCCCTCTCGTAAGGTTTCTTATTTTATTCTCGATGAAAAAAGACAAGATAAGTTCAACAAAACCAGTTCACACAATAATACCTGAAGTCTCTCCACTTGGTAGCCTTTTCGCTGTAGAAAACTTCACGTCAAATCGTCGATTCTAATGAGGAGACTGGTAACGTCAAAGATCATGGGTAGAATTTGATGTTCAAGGCGTGCATTATAAAAGAAAATATATCTGTCCATTCTTCAATCTAAAAACGGGGAAAGACAGGAGATGAAAATAGAGCTGACAGGATTTAAGCTTGGAGGATCCAATGAAAAAGAAACATACATGCATGCGAGGAAAAATAGTGGTTCTTGACAGATTGAGAGAGGAAATTGTTTCGTTACCTGCCGCGAGTCACAAAATTGATTCTTCAGGAAATGATATCGAAGGATATGCGCACGCAAAAGTAACATCGATACATGTATGCCGAGTTCGATATGAAAGTTAACAATACATCCTCGTGCCAGTACTTCAAATACATGAGCGACCCTATGCGAAAATACTAAATCTCTATTTCCGTTGTGAACAAGTACGTTCGAAAATGGATAACAAAGATCTATGATGACTTTGACAATTTCTTCATAATTTTGAGTACCTAGTTTATCTTTCTATCTACATTCAATCGATCAATTGCCTCAATTTGTGACAATAACATTTCAATCTGTCTCTCTCGAGGATCGACATATCAAAATTCCACATTTTTCAGCTAAGATGTTTCATCATTTTCACAACGTACACGTGAAAATATTATGTACTATTGTATACAGTGAAGATATCTGTACGTTGAGTCAGATCGCCCCGATGTATTTCAGATGTTCGGGTAATCCTTCAGTAGTACGTAAAAAAATGGTCAAAAAATGACATCTTACCCTTTTTGACGTTAATATACCTCCATCATGTCCAACATTGGGATCAACACGGATCAGCAAAGGATTGGTTTGCTGGGATAGATTTCCAAGCTCATGTTGTAGAGTTGCGATGTGTTTCAAGCTGTGCATGGGCACAACACGATCATCATGATCTGCTGTCAAAAGAAGCGTAGCGGGATACTGTCCTCCATTCTGAGGTGGCTTAACATTGTGCAAGGGCGAATATTTCAGAAGATTCTTAAATTCTCTCGGGTCATCCGGGCTACCGTACTCCGGAATCCATCCTTGGCCGGCTGTAAATTTGTGGAATCTCAGCATGTCCATGACACTGAAATAAGAAAGGTTCGATTTCCTTCAAATATCCATAACAATCTTATTGGATATTTAAATTTCAAAAGTGACTAAAAAAGAAAAAAAAGTCTTTTGGAAAAAATTTGAGTTTCCATTCAAAGGAAGTAAAAAATGATTTATTGGGCAAATCTTGCAAGCGACAATTTCGGTCATTTTTATGTCCCATAGTTGAGATAGATAGCAAACGGATATTCCTGTTCTCGGGGCTCGGCTTATTCCAATATTTTTTCATGGCATCTCGGAGGAATAAATATCAACTCTTTCTTGCAGCCGCTACAGTTTTTTGGCTATTGTAATGTGCAACCTCTTTCAGTAGCTCATCCTCAAGATGTCGTACTTATCCTTAAAATGAGCATCTGCGGCATTATCGAAGACATACCAGTCCAAAGTCATAGAATACACAAAAAAGTGACCATTCCAACCCGAAACGTTCATCGGTTATGGATATGTAAGTCTTATATCGAATTTTCTCTGAAAGAAATTAAACTATTCATCACACATCACGAGAAATTGAAACATCCTGAATTTGGCCAACAGCCTTGGAGCACAGACGCCCTTTTTCGGAGACATGGTCTTTTACTAGACATGGTTAATTATTGGGGAATGTCGGCCTTCCATAAATTCCTGTAGCGAACTCTCTGTGTGGGAATGGGTATTTGTTTTCAACTTCTGCCAATATTTCCACTTTTTTTGTCAAACCTATCGGTTTCAAACCATACATTTGTGAGACGCAAATCACTTTTTTTGTGTTAAAAGATTATTTGAGAAAAATATGCTCGTGCTTGACCCAGAGTGACCGCGTACAGGAAGTATATAAATGTTTGTATGCCTGTGTGTTATAATTTTACGACTTACCCAACTTTAGCAATGGCTGCACCGAATAAGTCTGGCCTCTGATTGATACACGCCCCTACCAAGAGACCTCCATTACTGCCTCCCTCAATTATCAGTCTTTTCGCCGACGTATAGCGAGTTCTTATTAAATACTCAGCAGCACTTTGGAAGTCGTCAAAGGCATTCTGTTTCTTCAAAAGGCGACCACCATGGTGCCACGTGTCACCATACTCACTAATGAGGATTTATGTCATCAAGATTTGAAACTTTTATTAGAATTATGAGGACAACGAGAAATTCACATTCAAAAACGGTTTTTACCCTCCACCTCGAATGTTGGGAAATGCCAGAATGCCCCGGAAGTGTCTGAGAAAAACAAGCATGATGGGATCAAAATAAGGCTTGATACTAATTTCAAAACCACCATAGCCAGATAGAAGAGCTGGGGATGACCCATCCAACACGATATCCTATAAACACGATTGAAGCTCTATGAATGAATCTTATCCTAAAAAATATCCAGCTGCTCGAAACTAATTCACGTACCTTGTGAGCTACAATGAACATCGGAATTTTTGTACCATCTTTGCTCGAATAAAATATTTGAGTGGCATTATAAAGGCTGGCATCAAAGCCATCAATTTGAATCTCTCGGTAGACCTGCCAGAGAAAATTTGTGAAAATATCCTCCAAATCCTGTCAATATTCAAATTAGGAATGGATATTGCTTGCCTTTGGGTTTTCTGATTTTTTGAGATCAGCTCTGTAAATGTTGCCCGGTACCAAAAAAGAGTCGACCTTGTAGAATATTTCTGAGTATCGCTTATCTCCAAAAAATCTTTGTACCGTTCCTATATTAATCGGTAGTTGCTTCAAATACTCGCCAGTTTTTAAATTGTACACCTCTAAATTATCCTTGAGGCACAGCAAAAAACCATCAGTCAGAAATCTCGAATTATTCCCCAAAGAATAAGTATGCACCATTTTAGCTCACCTTGACATTTCGAGTGTAAGAAATAACAAGATTATCTCCACCAACACTCGCAGCCCAATCCAAAACATTCCGCGAATCATTCGGGATCAAGTCAATCCATCCATCTTCATCAAAATTTTCCAAATCTATAGCAATCAGTTTATAGTTTGGCGCGTTTTTATTCGTCCTGAAAATAGCTTTCTTCCCATCATTCGCCACATAATCATAACTGTCCTCGGTAAAGCCGACAATTTGCGTCAATGGAAGTTTTCTTGTGATCGGGTGTTGTCCCTCACGATCAAGCTTGAAGACGAAAATCCCATGGCTGTCGATCTTTGATACAAAAATATACAAATATTCTCTAGTATCCGAAACTCTCCCACGACTAGGAATATCAAATATTTCATGTAAACTGTATGTACATATAAATGTAGCGAAATACTGTAGAAATTCGTCGTAACCGAAGTCGTAACTCACACGCTCCATGAGGGCTGATCGGGGAATTCAACCACAATAACGTCATCTGATTGGTTCGTACCAACTCTATGATACCTAAGCTTCTGATTTTCATTGACTCCCGTATATGAGTGGTCTGATTCGCTTACTCTAGGATACCACGAATAAAAAATGCCCTTGTTGTCATATGTCCATTCTATTGAAGAAAATTTCACGTCCGTCAAGACATCGTGTAGCTTTTCACCTGTCAAATCATGCGTGTAAACAAAGATAATCTAGAATCTGCAAGAGTATGGTTAATAAGAGAGTAAAAGTATGTACCAGTCTTTGTATTTATAAAATGAATTTCCTGCCAATCAGATCCTTCGATGGATAGAGAATATGCACACAAACTGCCATCGTAGCTAAATTCTACGATGCCCATGATTAGTGTTTCATTGGTAGAGAATGTGTTTGGATTTGAAAAAACTCTTGGTTCCCCATCTAAGGAGTCTTGGACGTATAAAATACTGTACAGAAATAAAAATCAGCATCAGAACCATGTCCAGTTACGTGTGCAAAATGAATGAGACTTGATACCAAGCAATGCGAGTCAAAATGATGAGTTGTTCGAATACGAGAATGAAGTTGTTCCCATCTCCTACGGCCAATGAGAGAACTCACTAATTTATCAATAAATATCACATGTTGGTACAATTATTTCCATTTTAATCGTAAATCACGGTATTCAACTATGATTGAAGTTTTCTTGGGGTGAAAATTTACCATGATATACTAGTGCGTACTTGTCGGGATTTGCGGAAGGATTCTTCGCGGCACTATGAGAGTATCTAACATTATACAAAACTCGTAAATTATTTCTCAGTCTCAGTATACAGTTCCGGACAGTATACAGTTCCGGACTACAACAGCAACTCCCACGGCAATTTAACCCGCTGACTTCCCATGTCGACATATGTGGACAAGCAAGTTTTCCAATATTTCGTGATAACGTTTGTTATAGGTGTCATCAAAATCTGGAAAAATTCAGAAAATATTCTAGACCCCAAGAGAAATATATTGCCACGAGAGTTGCTTCCAAGTAATGTTTGGTTTTTGAGAAAAAAAAATAAAAGCTGGAAATTTTTCAAGCTTAAAATTTTGCCATTTTTCATACTTTTTACACTAGTTACGCATGTTTTTCAACTCGGGATAATTTTTCAAGACCCGGGTCGAAAGTGAGCAGGTTAAGTATCAGTTTCCAAACATAGCCTGCACCCGGTGCACCTAAACAACGTCTCATCCCTGCGATTGATCAAGTTCAGTGCCAGTAAAACAACTGATGACTTGGAGAAAAGCTCTCGAACTTGCGGAGAAACTCTCCCATGGCACCGGACTTTGCTCGTCACACTACTCCAAAATAGATCATTCCAGTCTGTCGCGAGTGAGACCGCGCGCATTCATACCAAGTGCATGAGGAATCACATGAGTTATTGAACGCCCTTATTCTGTTTAAACTATATTTATCTCCAAGTTTGTGGATAAATTTATCGACTACAGAGTGTATGCTCAACAGTTTTTGTTGTGTACAGATTCATGTGTGGTGTTGCTCACAAATGTACATCTCACCTGCTGGGCGGAAATAATTTCTTTTGAAGTGCGAGAAACCCATTCCAGCGCGATGGGAGAGCTTCTCCGCCAGTTCAAGAGCTTTTCAACATATCTTCAGCTCATCCACTGACACTGAATCTTCAAAATAATCGATGGCGTGGGCGAGACATTATTTGGCTTCAGGCTACGCGTAAAAAGTGACATCCATCATCCATAGGATTTGCTGTTATAGCCCGGAACTGGACACTTTCACTCGCTCGAGATTCTATTCGCACTCTCCGCGCTGCTTTTGAATTCTCATTTTCGCACGCAAATGCACAACACGGGACATGCTCGGAGGTTCCCATTCTGCCAATGCTTCGCAATCGATTGCTGTGCACGACTGGGCTAAAGACGACGCCAAGTGCATGCTCTGATCAAAACTTACTGCTGATTTTGCAGACCCGTATTCATGAAGAAATAGTACTTATCCCCCTGTTTTATAGGGGTAGAGTATCTCGTGTAGTTCACAGCTTTTGTTAATCTGTCGTGGATGAGCTGCCATTTATTAGAGTTCTTGATAAAGCGATTAGTGATGGTATTTTGCGCTTCTATGAAGGCTTTAGTCTCATTTGAATCCGGATCCTCCAGCCACCTGTACGGATCGGGTACCTGTATATCGTGAAGTAGTATATGAGGCATTTTCTGAGAAATACTGTACGAGTGTGGGTCATGAAAACGCTCATAATTCACGTGAATCGTTGCTCAGAGGAAGGGATCAATGAAAAATATCAGAAAGAAAGCGATGAGTTACTATGAGGTCATTCTTCAAATTTTGAGACAATGGATCTCAATACTTCTGCTTGATACGAAATCAATTGTAAATCAGAAATGTTATAGTCCTTTGACGAACTATTTTGTCATCGCCGTCTTAGACCGAAGTATCATTCATTCAATGTACATATACGTTACAATGCAATTGCAGTAATTACTTCCATTATTGAGATGGTATCGCATCAAATATCGTATCTTTCCGATATGAGGAGAGAGCAAGACAGACAGACGAGAGACTGTCAGACAACGATGGAAAAAGGGTCATCCAAATGAGAGGTGGAAATCGTGATAAGCAAGATAATGGCCATTACGAAACGACAATTCACTCAGATGCAAACTTTTTGCTTTCAAATTTATGGCTCAGTGCTCAATTAGAAAAATCTATTGATTCAGACTTCCGCGAGAAGGATAACCCATCATGGGAGGCAGAATGTGAGTAGTGCGCAGATAGCTTCAGTGATCGCGCACAGAAACTATACATGATTGATTCATCCAACCTTCCAAGAAGGTGATTAAAGTAGTTTACACATAATGGGATCTCCCAGTAGGCAGACGAGAATCATGAGTGATCCCTGACGTAAAACAAGTGATAGGGTTGAATCCATTGTACACAAACAATACTCAATTTCGAGATATGGATCTTAGATTAGATGAAATTGTATTGCACTACTCTGATCAAAACCTCATATTAAGCAACGACCCTGATATTGCCGTACTTTCCAGACAATTGTAAAAATGTGAGAATGTTATGAATGACCTCCAAACATGCCAGCGAAAACACTTGTGGCAACACGTACCTTAGTTCCATGGTAGACGTCGAAAACACTCTCATCGCGTCGAGCTTCCGGGTAGACTAACATGGCTCTTGTGTTTAAAACCGGGATACACGACCGATCTGATTTTGCCAGGGGTATTGTGGAAAGCTAGCAATATGGATTTTTTCATCAAATTACCACGTACAAGAAAAATGTCTTGGGATCAAGGGTCTGAACAGTTTGAGCGTTTCACGGCACATTATGTTGTGAAGTAAAAAGTGATTAATCTATGGGTATAACCATTTTTGCAACTTGAGAGCAGATTGTATAGGTCGTATGCATTGCTTATTCTATATCAATAAGAAAGCAGAAGGATTAATCAATGAAGGATTCGCATTTCTGAATCCATACAAAAATGATCAATATTTATCTCTCAAAAATTCATGAAGAATTGTTCCCGAAAAAAGAAAGATGGTGCCATTCCGAATGTGTGAGTTGCCCATAGAAAAGATACAGAGTTGAGGCAATCTGATTCGCATTCCATGATATTGCACATTTTACACAAACTTCACAAAACAAAGAAACATTTTTCAAATAATTTTTCAAAAAAGTTGTACTTTCTCGACCGATGAGACTCATTCTTTGTATTGAGCCAAGCTGATCAAGCACTGGCCTAATAGGCAAGAAAAATAAATAAATACCATATGACGTGATAAACGTACCAATTCCCTAAAGGAGCAAAACTTTTGAATCATTTGAATTCCTAAGTTCTCGATATATTTTTTTTGTAATAAATGTTTCAACTTCATAAAAATAATTTAGGGAACTTATTCCCTAGAATATTCATCTCTAGATGACTTGATATGATCTAATCAAGTGTGTCCCTTATGTAAACAACCGCATCCGATCATGGAAATTTCATAGAAAAAAAGTTAACAATCTTCGCGTCTAGTTTCAGTGAAATATGTTCAGATGAACATTTCTTTTTTGTACAAACGGATATCTTGAATACCATTTACGAGGATTTCGATGCATCTATTCTGACTATTATTGATACATCATGCAGAAGATCGTATTTAGATGATGTACCTGGACGCCCAGATAGTTTCCGTGGGCAATTTTTCAGATTGATGTCTGAAGCATCTGCCCTCTATAGTATAATAGACAATACTCACTAGCCACGCGAATACTATACATTTAACTGCATTGAACGGTCCTTTGCCAGGCTGGGTGCCTGACATATGATATAGGAGGCCAAGATTGGTACCCAGTGAATCCATGATTGCCATCGATCAGTAGCACCTACGCCTGCAAAGCCGGAATACAAACTGTTCAGACGAAACAACAAGGGCATAAAATTCATACAAATTCTGACAAGTTATATAGACTCAATACGACGTGTAGCTAGCATTATTTTTCGGTTGAACAAAAAAATAGCCTCGTATCGTGCAAGTAAAGAAACAAATGTTATCATTTTATTGTAAAAGGCACACTATTTGTTCCGGGTGTGTGTGTGTTGGCAGACAAAGTGGGACGAAACACTGCTATATGAATTGAAGATGAACTATTGAATGGGTTTATTTGCTTGATGTTTTTGGAGTTCATTACATCGTGCCAACGTCATAGAGCTACTATTTATTCTTAGAAGACAATCGATATTGATAGAGGGTTTGATCAACAGGCCATTCAAAATCCGGAATCGACATCGAGCAACATAAGTCAATCCAACTTGAAATCTATTGTCAACAATGCCGATGATTGCTTTATCTACTGTTATGTCTTTCGATCTGTGAATACTGACAACGTATCTCAGCATAATTGGAAATTCTTTTCGAGTTTAAGAAATATACTTATTTTTCTTTGATATAAGAAGAGTGGAAACCTTCATAAACATTCCCAGAGGAGGGGGTAGTGTCGTCGAGTGATCAGGCTTCTACCGACATTTAAAAACATTACCGACATAAAGCACTTCTCCCTGGGCATCAACCCGAAGGTTATTGTCCCAGAAAAGGAAGGAAAAAAGTAGATAAAGTAGGTGTAGGAGCAAAGATGGGCCAAAGCGGCGGAGACCGGGACTCCATATACAAAGAACCGTTCAGGAATTCAAACGTCAAGTGCCGAACTAAAGGAGTATTCGCAAATTCGAGTCCCGAGAAATGGCGCGGATCGCAGTTTTCTAAGGTAGAAAAGTTCACGTGACCTCTGCATACAGACACGCAGCTGCGTTTGTGCGAAGGCCAAAATCGATGTATTTCTCCCACCGTAGAGCATTTTCGGAGTTATTTGCTAGATGTGACACTTTCGCTCGAACTTGCGAAGAAGCGAGCATGGCTGCACTCTGGGGCTAGAGACTGAGGAAGCGTGTGTTCTTATAACAATGTGTACGGTATTCTACCCAGTAACTTCACACGTGGGTACGTCGTTTTACTGACAACTCTTCATCTCCTCTTGATTTCCCGAAGAATATTAATATTTCAATTAGATCAATTTTTTAAAATTCTATTCTCCCAAAACCTTGCCCCATTCAGAAAAGCGATCTCGAATGTCAACTTCTGCGACTCGTAAAATAAGTATATACAGGAACTCATGAAATAGTCCTAGAGTACGGCGATCCACTTATATAACATGAAGATTCAGAGAAAGAGAGATGGAGAGCAAGTATCTCATCGATTAGCATGGGAAAATGTACGGTACATTCATTACGGAGGAAAACAAGGGGAAAATCGAAATCTCATTCAAATCGATCTCCATGCAAGATTCCTCTTCGAGGAAGAAAAATTAGGCACCCAACTCGACGAAGAATCTCCCCGAGTCCCGTGCGAATGGATTCGACTGAGAGTATATCAAGAGCGTCGGCTATTAGCAAAAAAACTGCAACTGAGATCGGCGTTAGAAACGCGTTTACTTATATAGTATTTGCATCGGAGTGGTCACGTTCTTCACCGCTCGTCCCAGTTGTGGTGTAGCTAGTTCTAGCGATTTGTCGCCAGTTATACAATTTTGAAGTGCCGCTGGAATTCAAATTCTAGGTCTTGGCGACCGATTGCCATTTCGGCATTTCTCAAATGTGAAGGATTCGGACGATAAGTCGCGAGTTTGAGTTGTTCCACATATTTTTAAGATTCGATACCAGTCTGATCCTTTCGTCACATCATGGGGTTGTTTCTTTTACGATTTCGCTGAACTACGGAATTTTCTGTAAGCTTCCCTTCTTTTCCTCGGATACGAGAGGAGCCGGTCTGTAGAATATTGAATGAAATCATATCAAAGTAAAATCGTTAACATGAGAATTCTTTGAGTAACAGCTCGAATGAGTCGAGCCCGATTGACTGAACCTTGCCAAAGGAGAGAATAAAAGATTCAGTGTAGTTTCAGTTTATTCTTAACGTAGTAGATCTATTTATATTGTGTCTACCTTTGAGAAACAATCCTTCTTCCATAATGGTTTCTAGAATTTTCTGAGATTAGTTTGATTTGGCATACTCTTCATTCATTATCCCCTCGCCCTCTTGAAACCACTTGTAACGACCCCTGTAGCTACATACATCATGTCCACTATAGAGATTTCTTTTTTCGATAGCTATGGAAGTCGTATTGATTTAAGTGCATCGGCAATGCCGTCGGTTATTCGCTGTAGGTGCACGGTGATTCAGCTTTACAAGTATCGTTGTACTTTTGATTAAATAGAAAGAACGGGTGAAACATGAAATTCAACGATTCCGAATGATGCCCATGCGTGATATTTTATTATATTTTGAAGTAAAATATCATATGTAAAAAATAAAATATGAAAAAATGTAATAATTAATATATGAAATATTTCATTATAAGATATTTTCATCATATTATTAATTATTTTATAAGCTCGTGAATTTTATTCTCATGGCACAAAAGAATGGCGAAATTTTGGGCAACAAACCAGACTCGAGCGAATAGTTACGATTTCGGGCGATTTCCTCAATTGCTTGTGGCAGCTAGCAGCTGAGAAACTGGCAACACTGCCTAGTTGCAGGAATTTTGAATTCAGATATGATGTATTCGCTGTAATGACAAAAGACACTGATTACATTCAGGTTTCGAGTTATTCCAGAACACGCTGAAAGATAACGCTCACGGTTTTCTTCAAATTTCGTACATTAATCCATCCTAATATGACGCACATATATGTAAAATTTTAACTCGCGCGTCCCAATTCTAAGTTATATAACACTCGAAAGTCTTGAAAATCAACACGGGCAAGATAGACAGACCGTTCATGCCTCAAACTGAACTCTATTCTTCTTTCCGGTCCATATTGGCTTAATTTTCTTACGATTTTCTTAAAGAAATTCTAGTATTCTACAGCTGAGACAACGACGAACATTTGATCCCCGTGCACTAAATATCGTGCCCGCATTCTTCCGGAAATATTTTCCCCCCAAATCGGCAAATTACTTGAACGTATCTGTCGCGCGTAACTTACCTCAATGTTCTATAAAAGATGAAGAAGAAATATAATTCTGAAACTTCATGCAGAATATTTAACAAGGATTTGAGAATTTATATTAATTGGGAAGAAAATTGTAGTAAGCTTTAAGAACTCAAATGAACTGTTGGAACGCGGACCCGAAGGCTACGTACCCCACTATGTCGGAAATTTTCGCTGGACACAGAAGAAGCATTTTTGGTAATTCTTGTAGTCGAAACTTGAATTCTATTGCAGTACACTTCGAAAAAAGTTTGAGATTTCATTTACACAGTAATTTCCAATCAGGAAGCACATTGTGATTACCAAATCAACAAGAGAATTCTTTTGCATCCCCTTATTTTTTAATCACAATAGTTTATAGCTTATATATATAAAGTGACTAACTAAATATAATACCGAACTTTTTTTGGAGCTATGATGTCAAAATTCTTGCCTAGGCCGCACACAACACCAGAAAACATTAGCCGCTATCTAACAAAGGAATCTAGTAGAAGAGGTGGAACTTGCGTGTAAAAGCACACATTCCTCGTGAAATATTGATTTTCAAGCAGTGTTGAGTTCTATCTATAGTCTATAGTATAAATTCTTACTTAGCTAAACAATTCTCTATCCTCTACACACAGAGCAAAGACCACTTACATATTCGGTGTACCCGCTAAAAATATGGACGAGCCCTCACCTCATCCCCTCTTCCCAAATTTCAAGGACCCCATACCCACAAAAGAGCTTATCTCGTCAGCTCAGCTTTAACTTCGGATGTGTGCTTTCCCATTTACATAGAGACCCGGTCTTCTCATTTCATTCCCATTCAACTCCAAATATCAGCGACTCTACACGTGAAAAGTCGTCGGACTCGGGCTCAATTTCCGAGTGACTGTCCGCGAAAAGCCTCCCAGGCTACAAAGAATCGGGCCACAAAAGTCATGAGCAACGCAGAAAGAGGGCCGGTATGAAAAGTAGCTTAA
>JAPYYZ010002576.1:0-12883 GCA_030522705.1 Eretmocerus eremicus | reverse complement strand
AATCCACGCATTCCTCCTCATCCTTCTTTTTTTCCTTTCTTTTTATTATGTCAGCTGTGTCAGTGTCAAGTGCAGCTAGTCTCCTACAGCTCGCAGTTTCACCTCGCCCTCGTGACAGTTTCAACATTCACAAATAAGTCTCACGGCAGTCGCAGAACATTTTGTGAAATTATGGACCCCGCTGATTCCGTCCGCTTCCTGAACTTCGAGGGCTGCGAGTTTTAAGCCTCTGAGTCGCAATTATAACAAAACACCTGACAGAAGTTTTTAATTTATTCCACCATAAAGTTCTGGGAGGATCAGATCCAGAACAAGGAATATCTCATCCTGATATATTTGTAGTGGCAGCAAAACGATTTTCAGATCCACCTGATCCCTCCAAGGTCAATACTATAATTGTACCAAATAAAATTCTTCTATCGTTTTACGAGACTGATGGAATGATTTTGTCTCTCAATGCTTAGTATTTGAAGATGCACTCAATAGTGTTCAAGCTGCAGTGAATGCAAATATGCAAGTTGTGATGGTACCAGATGAACACCTGAAAAGTCTTCTGAAAAAGCTTCCTCGGTACTAAGAAGCTTGAATAAATTTAAACCTGAAGATTTTGGTTAACCCAAATTTGAGTCGATCATAC
Source organism: Eretmocerus eremicus (assembly GCA_030522705.1). Taxonomy (NCBI): domain Eukaryota; kingdom Metazoa; phylum Arthropoda; class Insecta; order Hymenoptera; family Aphelinidae; genus Eretmocerus; species Eretmocerus eremicus. Next base: position 12,246 of record JAPYYZ010002576.1, on the reverse strand, counting down.
TACATTGAGGCACATGTGTTTCTTTCAAGTCATTTGTGTGCATGTTTAGAGTATATGAAAACACCGAACGTATAAAGATGCAAAAAAGCAAAGTTATGCTGATGGAGTAATCATGCGATTTAGCTCTCAAGATTCAGTCCTTTATTAATTTCAAGAACTTTTTCTTGGATCGTGGGTCCTGAACCAGTCATTTTATGGCCCGAAGCCCAAAGAACAGCAATCAACAATTTTGTCAAATACTATCCATTAGTTTTAGGGAACTTTCAATTGTTCATCTAGTTTCCATTCTCTACTGAAAGCTTTTTCAGTTGATTTTTTGTTTCCAAAATTCAACTGAATAGAGTTTTGCTGACTCTATGCTTCGCTATGAAGTCTTAGAAATTATCTGTAATGATGGACATTCAACAGAAAAAACAAAAAATGATGGAGTAGTCAAGAATGTAACTTCAAATGCTTTTCAATCACTATGCAAGGTTTCTGAAGAACCAGCTAACAGAGTAGGATCAGGCGATGTGGATATCACTTCTTAAAAGAATGTCATTCTAGATATTTTCAAAAGTACAAAGGATCCTCAGTAAAACTCACCATCTTCTGCTAATGTACTTGAGAATCAACTAAGTCATACTACTAAGCATCCATTAACACCAACAATTGAAGTCTTAAATGATCAACCTGTTGTACCAGATAAAGAGAATAAGACTGATACTGGACAAAACAGAATTTCAGTATTCAAACCTAAAGTCAAATCCATGTTGAGAGTTCCTGAGTCAAATGTAACAGAAGATGATAGTACAAATAGTAAAAAGATATTAGCTTTCTCAGAGGTCTTAAGTGAGACCAGTGCAGAAAAACACAATTGCACATCTGCATTCAATCGGTCATCCCTGGAACCCAACAAAGCAGAGAAACAGAATGACAGTCATAATGAATCAGAATCAGCAGAAAAGAAGAGGAGTACAAGTTGCTCTGAGGAATCCAGGAAGAAAACAAATTTAGAACTGTTAAGATCTCCAGTTCGTAACAGAGTAAAGGTGCCTCGACTCAAGCGAGCTGTAGTGAGGAAATCTCTAGGACCAACAGGACTCCTACCTGATGACTTGAATAAATCTGAATTAGTAGATCTAGATAGTGTAGATAAAAGCAGAAGTGAATATGAAAACAAATATTCTGAGGTATGTTCACAAAATACCAAGAACCTCTTCACAACTGGAGCATGACAGTTTATGACAGATGATTTACCTGCAGATTTTGATCTGTATGATATTGCATACATTAAAAAAAGTGCATCAGAATCTACTAGTTCAATCAGAATAGTGCCTTACTTAGCTGGTCTCATCGAATCCATACATTATAAGCCTAATGATCCTTACGTAGTTCTCAAAGATTTATCTGGTGATGTGGAAGCTGTAATTCATCATAGCATTTGTAGCGTATATCCTGAGGCACTTGGAATGAATGTAGTCATACTTTTCAAAAGTGTAGGTATATTCAAAACTAGTAAAGACCATTTTTTTGTGATAATAACTCTTAACAATGTGGTGAGCATGTACTCGGATGAAGCAAGACTGGTGGAAACTCCTTTTCTTCAAGATTTGTCCAATTCAAATGATAATGATTTGTTGAGAGGTTCTCCTCCGAGCTTACTTGATGAAATGGAGCATCAAACAAGTAATGAAATGTTGTAAGGTGAAAAATTCATCACAATTCAATCTACAACGTTGTGTTAAGAATGTAAATAGGTGAAAATGTTATTTCAATAAATTTTTGTTCATCAGCCAATTGTTCTTCCTTAAACTCAAATATTTTTCTCTGTTGAATTGACATTGTTATGTACAGATTATGGAATTAATAATCATTACCAAGACTTGGTTATAAGCAACTAGATATCCCAATAAACAAAATGAGATAGACTACAAGGCTATTTTTCGATCAGTTAGATCACTATGGGAACAACTTTACAGCCTCTTCCTAATCTCAAGGTTTCATCTTTCATCCTCATTGTCTGTTTCGCGGAGTCCATTCATACATTATTACTGGAAATTCGATATAAGATCGTATCGCCTCAATTTAATTTCTAGATAAACCAAACGTTTTTCAATATTCCATCGAATGCAGATCACAACGTTGTTCTTTGCAGATAAGTTTGTTTCCATACGCACATAAATGATCAAAATCAATCGCTCTTCACTGTAACATAAATAATCATCACTCGGCACTTTATGTTATTTCCATTCTCTCAGAATCACTTTGGGACACCTTTTTTCTCCTTGTTACTCTTGTTCTTGTTATTGTTGTTCTTGTTATTGTTGTTCTTTTTATTGTTGTTCTTGTTCTTGTTATTGTTATTCTTGTTCTTGTTATTGTTGTTCCAATTTATGGATTGCTGCTGATTAAACTGATCTGAAATTTAATATATACATCATGACTCAGATTCAAAATACATACCAGGGCTAATTATTCTTCAAACAGAGGACTCACAACGAAAATGACGTGGGTACACTTTAGTGAATCTCGGGACAAATGACTGAAGTTTGCATTAACATCTTATCAGGAAGAGCTTACGATTTGCAAATTTTGAAATGATTTCTATAAATTCGCAAGGTACAACAGCTCACTAAGTATCATGACATCTTAACTCTTCAACTTATGAGCCAGGGACGATTTTCTCACGTCTCGCATTGTTTATACTATTTTGAACAAGACCAAATGGACTTGTCTTATTCCGATATAGACAACTTCACCAATTGTCTCCGGATCAAAAAGATGGAAGTCCATAATTTAACGCCGAAAATTGTATGGACAATGTACATCGGCATTATCGCGAAAACTTGCAGATTCCAGGGCTGAAAATCCAAAAACTCAAAAACGAGTTTTCTCGTGCGCTCTAGGTCTTTCTTCACTAATAGAAAAATACATAGAACGAAAATCCATCTTAAACCGTATGGAAACATTTTTCGGAAAAAATTTCACATATATCACCCATGTTATTTTACGAGTCCACGGAACTAACTCTCCCTCCGTGGGTCTCGACCAATCCACCATTGATCAGTAGTCACACGAGAGATCACCTTGGCCCACTTTGAAGGTGACATTTCACACTCCTCAATGGAGCTAAATTGCGGATGCATCTATGTTCATAATACACTTCAGGAAAAAAGTGTCTCCCCCGAGATTAAAAATTATCTAGTGGGGTAGCACAGTGTCCACGGAACAGACGTTTTTATTTACATAGCGAGATTTCGGCTCTTTGCGTTATTGTTGCATTGAGATGATAAAATTCGCACCCGTTCTAGCGCTTCGTTACATCTATTTCATTAATTTACTCAAAATAATTGTTCGTACAAGAAGCCCCAGAGTCCATTTGAAGTGTGTAAACGCTGATATGAAAAATTTCAGTGTTTTTGGCAAGAATCCCATTAAAAGAAAGATGTATGTGGCTCGGATCCTTATTCGCGTATTCTAACCATGAAACCTGTGATGATTGATTGGTCTAATTTTGTATTTTCAGGAAAAAAATTTGTAGCAACGAATGCACTCATTACTGCCCTGCCTAAAATAAATGACTCATTTTGAATAACTAAGGGATTTGAGACAGTCAAAATGATTCATTTGAGAAAATGACCCATTTAAAATGATTCATTCAAAATGACTCATTTTAAATGACTCATTTGGGTAATCTGATTAAAAAAATCTTAATCAACCTAAAATGGAGATGAAAATATTAAAAGATGCATTGATTGTTGGAAAACTTTTCAAGTATTTTAAATGAGTTGTTTTAAATTGGTTATTTTCAAATGAGTCATTTCTAGTGTCTCAAATCCCTGAGTCATTTTAAATGAGTCATTCCTTTTAGGTAGGGTGCGACGCTGGCAGCCCCAAACTGTGTGGAACTGAAAACATTACAGTACACGGAACCGATATTTCCACCCTTATTGCTTAAAAATGAAAAAAAAACTGCTTCACGGATCGGCCTGAAACTTGACTTCCAATTGTATTTCAATATAATACGGAAGAAAAGATTCGTTTGGAATAATTTCGAGCCTTGCTGTGGAAACGCAAGATCATTAAATCTGCAAGTTTTCGTGATAATACCCATATACATGTCACGTGTTTGAAGTCACTAAACCTATGTTTGCCTAAATAAAAGTATGAGATGAGGTGTCTAAAATATTGATTGGCGACGATGATCATGAAGATATTATCGATTACAAAAGATGATGACAATGCAACAAATTAAATGCAATAAAAACAGAATAATATGAATTGACTTGGGATGAAACTGCCTCGCATATAGAGTTTCGCATGACGATTGAAGGGCAACAATGTCGCAGAATCTATGGACTACGTGGGAACTAAAGAAGGAATGAAATCAACCATGTTTCATTTCATATTTCAGTGATAGTAAATTGCCGAAGAACAAGTTCTATTTGAATACGTTTTGGAGAGGAATTACTAAACATTGCTAGCGCGTGAAATAAATAACCGAATTATCATTGAAGCAAAGTTCATATGTATGTTTCTCACGAAGATGCAAAGTTTTAAACATCATGATAATCTTTCTGTACTTCATGCAAACTATTACTTGTTCTGATCACGGGGTATACATGGTCGATTCCGTAGAAACGTAACCATTCATACCCGTGCTGGAATTTAGAGAAAATCTAATAATACTCCTACCCTCCTATTTTTCCATAGTATTTTTCCTCGTTTCTGTCGGAAAATATGAAGTACAATAGTTCTTACTGTGAAAACCAGTATCTTGTAAGCCACTCACAAGTATTATTAACGTTTCAAGTTTCACCCGTCACCCTAGCCTTATATTGAACATAGAACGATGCATGTAAGAAACAGCTTTAATTTTTTTTTTCTGCAAAATCAGAAGGATCCGTATCGTGGTTCGAAATCCAAACAGCACAGTTAGGGTATGGTATTTAACGAAAATTTTATTCTATGTATTGAATCATGAAATGATATACCGTATTCAAAAGAATCAATTAGTCATCACTAGAAATTTTGAGACTGCTCCAAAGCCTTCAACGTCTGTACCGTGGCTGTCTCTATCGCAGCAAAATCGTATTTTTGGAGTTCTCTCGGACAGGGTTGCATCTATCGTGCTGAAACCGATGAAGATGTCACTCAAATGACTATAGAATCCTTACTGAGACAAGATGTTGAGGGTAACTATTTTCGGTACATGGTTCATGCAGAATATACATTTTTGAACTTGTTTGGAAGATTCGTCTGTAAGCTCGCCTAAAGGTCGAGTCATCTACCTCTGGTCAAAGAGTTTGGAAGATATCAGTAACAAATATAATCAACTTCGGGTATAACACAGATAAATCCAAAATTCGCATGGTTTCAGTATACTACGTAAGAAACAGTAGACCAGGTATTGACAATTGCATCTTGCCCCAAGTTGCCAATTTTTTTGCTGTTTAATTTTGCGCTGGGACAAGTGACAAGTTGACACTTATGTCCCATTCATATCTCAGACATGAGCAATAGAGAGTAATAGACAAATCACGTTACTTTGGAGTGGTTGATCACCTCAAACTGGAATGATCGCTTTCATTCGAAAACCCTACACATGCCCCGAACCTTTATATGGAGCTTATTTTTTGAGCGGTAAGACTAATCGCGAGGATCACCGGAAATCTCTAATGTAAATTATTGAATCAGGTGGCAGAGCTGATAGCTTTGAAATGAACACCAATGATAGGACACATCACTTTGATCCCGTAACAGAATTTCTTGAGAAACCAAAAATGGACATGGTGATTTCATAGGCTTGGCAAGATTTTACACCCGAACACTTATTCGTTTATTCTTCTACGTGTATTCTTCATTACCTAATGTAACGAACAACATTTTCAAGAAAACTATTCCACGTCACTTTGGTTGGAAATCCTTTCAAACAAGTCTCAATAAGTAAAGACGATGATACATATAGTTGAATAAACATCTATTACACTCTATTCCATTTTACTCACGTAACTTCCATGGAATGTTCCCTCTTAACAATTCGCCCAACGACCTCATAGATTCCCGCTGGATGATTCGCTCTTGTTGGAGTAGGTTTTTTAATTTTTTGGACCGGACAAACCGTCCGGCCCTATTTTTCTTCGGACCTAGAAAGCAAAAAACAGAAATTGCTCCCATATAATTAACCATTAAATCTCAATGAAATTGTTGCATGCAAGCAATTCCAAGATGACATGAATACTACAAACGGGTCATGAAATTCCGTACAGTGATAGCAATAGAAGTTGATTGTAGGAGACTGTTACCAAAATCAGATAGCATAAACGGAGACTTTGGCCACCGGAGCTAGTTAAAAGGAGGTTCATCACTAAAACCAAATATGGGAAATGCGAGTAATTCGAATTGAATTCATTACTTTTGAGCACCACGAATGTTATGGCAAGGTTTCAGGTCAGGTTTCCGACGAAATTTCGGTAAAAAAAGCGAGCAAAAACCGCAATTTCAACATTGATCTTATGGAAGAGATGTGACTTTTTACCGGAAGTAGTGTTATAACTTTTCGGAAAGCCGGGCCATCTTGACAAAACACTGAGACAAGAAAGTAGAGATCATGATCTTCACAATAATGTATCGTAAGATGAGTGTTGCGAACCATTCATACAAGATAACTGATACTCAAGTTGTTGCCTTGTGTACTTCTTATGGGCCCTGCGAATGACTACGCGCGTCAACATATTGGAATTTCGATACGCTACGGCAGTCTCGCGCATATTACAAAAATCAAAACAGGACTAAAATTCATGGTTCGATTTATTATTAATTGATTATTCTGTTTCAAAGCTCCAAAGTCAATACATCACACAAATCACAATAGGTGGAAGTCGATGACTAGCGTGGTGGGTGATGAACCTCCTCATATACATTCTGGAGAAAAATAATTTTTCGATCAAGGAACAAGCACCTATTGGGCAGTATTCTAGTCACTCTCATTTCGATTATCAACATTCTAAATGATAAATCAGCTCACTAAAACGAGATGCAATCATCGCGCTGACCTGCAAGGACTAGTTGCAATTGAAAAAGCGAAAAGAATTTCGACACCCAAAAATTCCGTCTGGTTTCATGATGAGATGATTCTGAATGATCCTTGAATATTATTACTTAGTTGGTGGTACCATCAGATAAAAGATGAAACTATTATGCAGGCTAATTCAACATTATGACTTCTATTGCCATTTCTCTCAGTTCTCTGGGACCGGGCTGTTGCATTATACATTACCAGAAATAACATTTCTCAAAGTGATTTCTCTGTCAAATTAATCTTACTCAAAATATCTCAATTCTCGCGAGGATTCCAAGATAAGCTTACACAGCTAAGACAAATATAGATTTTTCGTCCCCAAGCTACGTCAAGCTGGACAGCGGAGGCCAGCGCTTTCTATTGATTTGTCAGTTCGAATCTTTCTCTGTAGTTCGTGTTATGTTTCTGGCCTTTCTCTATGATGTTCTTTCAAGTATTGCAAGGACATTCACATTTAAAAAGTAGCACCAGCGATCTACCATTATCCGTCATAAACACTTGAGAATTCTACTATCCATTTCTGGAGGTGGTGGAAATTAAATGCTAATCTGAAATATGTATTTCCGCGACTTAATTTTCCATAAAAAAATTACTGAAGAAATTAAGACTTAATACAAAGTCTTGTGGAATTTGATAATTTTTAGCTTATATCTCAGCCATTACCCATCATTCGGCTATCAAAAAATCACATATCGTGTAGTTTTATTCGCCTAATGAGATGCCATGAAGACAAACATGGGTTGGTGACTGATTCGATGCAGGAAAAAATGCAGAAATTTGTGACTTTAGAGGGGCCCCGTGCCAAAGTTATGTTGAATTCCGTGTCATTGAGTTTGGTGACCTCGTATTCCTCTAAAAATTTTCAGTATCATGGAAATACATGTTACGAACATGATGATTTAGTTTTGGAACGATTTATTACACTGAAGCCGAGTAAAGAAATATTTTGACTTTTCCCCAGATACGGCCCTGAGATATCTCTTACATCCAGTTATAAGCTCAATACGGGTCTGCAACTCAGACCTCTGTCATCAGATCATTGAAATAACATCATAGAGTCGTGATGTAGTGAGTTCTGCTTTCCAACACAAAAAAGCTTTATGTGCCCTTCGGGGCCCTCCGCTAGGTACGGCGCCCAACGCTGATGCTACCGTACTTTGGCTACCAAGGTTTTCGCCTCTGTTTCAAAGACCACGTGCATTTCCGCCACAGTTACGAAGACAAAATCTTCTTAGATCACAGTCTGAAAGAGTCAAGAGTGAAAACTTTTTGATCACTTCATGACACTTTTCATAGTGATACCTGAAGGAGCTACAGTACCGACGTTTAAGTTACTGAGTGAACCGAAGTTGCCTTGTTTTGAGGTTATGAAAACTTTTCGAAGTTTTTTCTTCGATTAGTTCGAATTTGTCGCGTGCATGAATTGCTCGTAGTTGTCGAACATACACTCGTCCCTAACAGTGATGTAACTGAAGACAGAGATTAAGAATACGCGCGATTTTACAAATTTCAAGAATGTATTATACCTTATTCCAGAGTAGGCAGTGAATGAGCTAGGAAATAAGGGAGCTCATCGTTCGGAAGTTTATGGAGTAAAGCATTTGAATCCTTAGAATGAACGCTTTACTTTTTGCAAGATCGAAAATGTTTCCTCTCTATAAAAACCCTGTTTCTACATTCGATAAAAAAAAATTCTGTACGGTTGGAGATTTCACACTTGCCTTTCTTTTCTCCGTTCTTCTCTTGTCCTTTATTGTCCGCCTCTTGTCCTTCATCATTTTCATGCTGCTCATCGTTCTTTAGGGTTTCTTCATCTTCTGCAATTGTGGAATAAACATAAAATCATGTCACAGAATAAAAAAGTCCTCTAAAATCAAATAGCCTATATTGCATGACGAATCATTCACGTAAAGGAGGGATAATATTTCGAAGGAATATTTCGAATGAAAAGATTTCCATAAAGTTATTTTCAAGTGTTTTTCAGTCACCAACCACCAAAATGGAGGAAGATTTTAAAAAATCGGTGGATCCAAGAGAGTGGACCGAAAATCCCAATGACTTAGAATAATGTATAGGGACATGTGCTTGGTTAATTCCCGTAAATAGCTCCATTTTAATCATAATAGCGTCTGTTCCATTTTGGAAGCAAGCCATCCAAATGAATGATACGCGGTCTTAGAATTTTCAAAGTTTCATCGTCGCTCTGGAGAGACAAGGATCGTATGTGCTTCCTTACTTGACATTTGCTCAAGAAGAGCACGTATTTCTCCTTTTCTTTCGTTTAATCCCTTTTGCTTCTCGTCGATTTTCTTGAGCTCCTCCCTGAGAGCCTCAATGTCTTCGCCGTGATTCATCGTGAAGCCTACATTTGATAAGAATAGAGGTATAATTAATTTTAATTACTAGAAGAATTTTTTTCATTCATAGCATTGATATCAAATGATGAAGAATCCGCTCAAGTTCCACAGATTCTATTGATTATAATTAACATTCATGTATTATCGGATAATTCTAATGATAATAATAATGGTATAGCGCCTTAGCGATACATGGTTCTAATTCAATCCAGGTTCTTCAATGTGTATATTTGTGCAAAGAATTTTGATAAATGGATATTGAAATAGGAATGAAATTCAATGTACATCATAGTGTAATACCGCTTTTGACGTGATAACACGCGGAGTAAAGCTTTCATCCTCTATCGATGAATATAATTAATTCATTCGTTTTATCACCCTCTTACTTGACTTCAAATATGTAACTCCCCAATACATAGCAACAGTTACATCGTACTGATGTATTGCATAAAATGATCAACTAAGTATCTATGCTTAGAAGGTTAATAATAATGTGCAACTCTGCTTGAGGACCCCGTATTAAACCTCGCACTAAAAAAATACCTTTACATCACCTACGGTCCTTTCTGACGAGACACTAGCATCCATCAACACTTGAAATAAGGTGAAAGATAGGAAACGTTTTATCGAGCTATACGGCTTATTTTGAGGGTTCGGAAAGGGCTATATATGTTCACATCTTCGTGGAAGCTCACTCATCAGCTTCCAAGAGAACGAGGACTGACATTGGATTCGTCGCATGATCGGAGTGCAAAAAATAACATCAGATAATAGTAGGGGAGGGCGAGGCACGACGACTAGTGCGGGTAAAATGGTCACTTCATTTATTTTTGATTGTGAGCAACCAAATATCGGAAAAAATTCTCGATAGTCCTTCGTCATACCGTCTATCAGACCAGCTACTGGAAAAAGTCAAAATGAATCATCGTAATCGACAAATTGGTTTCAAAAATTCGACCTCAAAAACGTGTAACTATGCCAATTGTGGATAGAGTGCGATTGATTCGGGAATTATTTTCGAGCTGTGGAAGTTGATCCATGAAAGAGTTTCATACTCTCGCTTTGAATTCTCGTCCCGCAAAATTACGTTCGGGTTTTGCAAACAACTAAAATTATTAATCGAAAGTAAGGTGTCGAGCGGGGTATGGCGACCAGCATAGTGGAGCACGATGGCCATAGGAATCATGAGCACCGCGACGATGAACCTAACCTCATTAATCATTGTTTTGGTGGGGAAATAATTATTTCAGTAAACTCAAACAACTATTAATTGCTTTTGATGCTCAATCTGAGGTGTTAAGTTGAGTCTTGATCAACATAGACTACTCTACAAAAGCTTACAAACGTGTAAAATATAGGTTTATGGGGAAGTATGCACAATTAATTGATAGTCATCGTAAAAGCTCGAAGAAAGGATTGAAACTTTTCCAATTTGGATGTCCAGATCAATCGTTAGTCTAATATCATTCAAAATATTCGAAAATGAACACGTTTCTCGTGTCCGATTAAGAAATCACATCGCTATATTTTCAACATTAATGAATTCGATTGACTCATGTTTATTCTCGTTCAGATGAATTTAGAGATCCTTGGGAATGGGAATTTAGAGACATGAAAATTAGTATCAAAAATTATACCGGCACACAAAAAAAAATACTAGTACTTTTGACCAGACCCATCTGCCTATGTGCATTTTGGCCCGCTGAAACCGAATTCGAGGTCGGTTTTGCCCGCAGACTTCTTTCTTTCCCGGAAAACGAAGAAAATAGCTGAAAATTCTGAAAATAGTAGGAATTGCATGAGCCCTTTGATCCATTGATTTCTTTCTCCATATTCCAGGCTAGAAATCTGTACTCAGGGGTTTTTTGGGGTCGCTAATCACGAATCTGAAGTCAGAATTGCGATTTTCTCAAATCCAAGATGGCGGATCCGAGATGGCGGACCAGGAGTTTCCAGAAACTGCTCATTTTAGCCCGTAAGACTTTTCTCGGGGGTTTCCGGAGTCGTTGATTCCGAATATGAAGTCAGGACTCCAATTTTCCCAAATCCAAGATGGCGAATCCAAGATGGTGGGTCCAAGATGGCGGACCAGGAGTTTCCAGGAACTGCTCATTTTGGCTCGTAAGACTTTTCTCGGGGATTTTTGGGGTCGTTGATCATGAATATGGAGTCAGAACTCCAATTTTTCCGGATCCAAGATGGCGAATCCAAGATGGTGAGTCCAAGATGGCGGATCCAAGATGGCGGCCGAGAAGTTTCCTGAAACTGCTCATTTGGGCTCGTAAGACTTTTCTCGGGATTTTTGGGGTTGTTGATCCCGGACATTGGGACGGAATTGTAAAATACTCAGATCCAAGTTGACGGATCTGAAATGGCGGATCTAAGATGGCGGATCTAGAATGACGTCTCGAAATTTTGCAGGGACTGCTCATATTCGCTCGTAAGACTCATCTCGGGGGTTTTGGGGGTCGCTGATCACGGACATACGGACGGAATTTCGATTTTCCCAAATCCAAGATGACTACTTCGAAGTGGCGGATCAATAATGAGTTTCCGCGGACCGAATATTCTAGTTCATAACATTCTTCGCGGTGGTTCTGAGATCGATATCATGAATCTAAAGTGAGGATGTCGACAGGCAAACTTGATTCCTCCTGAGATGAGCATAATGACGATTAAACGCTGAGATATCAAGCCCAAACCCTAGGAAGACAACGAACCAGCGAGCTTTCAAATTCGCAAACGTGCTCTCCCTCTCTCTCTCTCTCTCTCTCTCTCTCTCTCTCTCTCTCTCTCTCTCTCTCTCCCCCTCTCCCCCTCCCCCCC
>JAPYYZ010002575.1:0-12883 GCA_030522705.1 Eretmocerus eremicus | reverse complement strand
CGGGGCGGAAAGTGCCGCATTGCCGTCCAGGCCGGGAAGAGTCAGCGCATGCGTATCAGACCTCGGGCTTCGCCCTCGGTCCGCTATCTCGCATGCTCCAACGCTTCCTAACCTGTACGGCAGTGCGGCACTTTGCCCCAAAATCGTGCCAGAAACAACACAATTTCGACGTGGGCGTGCCGAAAAATCGTATACGCGAACCGAGCGGAAATGCGGGCTATCCTGGACCTCGCACATGCTCCCCTCGGCTGCGCCTCGGGGGCAACTCATGCGAAGCCCGCAATAGCCCACTTTCCGCCCTTGTTGCGTAATATACTATTTGACAGATCGATTTTGCAATCATGATTGATCAAGTTAGATTTGATAAGAATCTCAAATATATTCTGACTGTCATAGACGTTTTTTCTCAATATGCTTCGGCTGAACCACTGAGAATGAAGACAGGTCAGGATGTGACTCGTGCTTTCGAGAAGATTCTCAGAAGAGTCGGCTTAGAAAACTCCCCGGATAATGTTCAAGCTGACAAGGGTGAGGAATTCTATAATAGCCATTTCTTAGCACTCATGGAGCGGAAAAAGATGAACTCTTATTCAACGCACAGCATTCAGAGAGCCAATTATGCGGAACGCTTCATACGAACGATGAAGCAGCGTTCGTGGAGTAAATCTTTGCTGAATGGGAATCACAAGTTGGTGGATATTTTGCAGAGTGTTATTGATGACTATGATGATACGAGGCATAGAACGATTGGCCTAAAGCCATCACGAGTCTGGGGAAATCTTTGAATCGGGATGAATTTATCGAACTCTTGCAGAAAACTGTCTATGATCATGTAAAAATATCTGGTAAAAGTAAGTTCAAGGTGGGTGATCCTGTAAGAATATCTCATCTCAAAAATGTATTCGACAAAGGCTACTTGCGAAACTGGAGTACGGGAATATTCAAAATTGTGGAAGTCAAGAGAACGAATCCGGTGACTTATTTGCTCAAAGATTATAATAATAAAATAATTCTCGAAGGTTCCTACGAGCACGAATTACAGCGTGTGATAAATCCTGATTTCTACTTGGTTGAGAAAGTTATGGAGAGACGAGGGGATCAGGTTCTCGTGAAAAGGCTTGGGATGGATCATCAACACGATAGTTAGATCCTGCGAGAAAATACCTTGTGATGAGATCTGTGTGTGGGCGGTCTCACACTGAATTATGTAACGCTGTTTAATATGAGACTAAAATTTCCGTTGCTCGGGCGCAGAGTCAGGAAGATAAAATAGTTTTTGGTGTGATCAGTCGACTCTGCAAGCTCTCGCTTGGAGCGTTCGCTCCAGTCGTCAGCAGATGAGGTGTGAATTAATTTGTCAGGGGGAGTTCGTGAGTAAATCGAATGAGTGATTCTTCTCAAATGATTTGCAATGAACGTTGTGCTGAATTCATTCTGAATTTCAGTAATTAAACAGTAAAAATGGAGCAAAGTCAGAGATTTGTTCATGGTTTCCTCAGACATAGCTATGCTCCAATGGATATTGGGGAAATGAAACTCGACTATGCGTACAAAATGCTAAGATTTGAACCTGCAAGAAAGGAACGAATTGCAGTCATTCTGAACGAGTCTTTTCGAGTGATTCTACTTGCGAATATGTGTTGCTGGCTCCGCGAGCTTCCGGAAGGATTCTCCAGTTTGCGAGGCAAAGCTGACCGCTCGATATTGTGGATGATATTTAAACCTATGAAGGGTGGACTACTTAGCGTAGGAATAATTCGATTCGATGCACTGATGAAATTTGCATGTCCCGATTCCGCTGATGATGATGATGATTTTGAGAGCTGGTGGAAATTGAAGGTGAAAAATGGATCATAATTTACTATCTAACTATCTGATTCTTATGACGTATCCCTCTCAGCTAGAATGAAAACGTGATTTTCAGTGACAATTTGGCTATAGATAACTTAAGTACTTGCAATATGTAAGATTACTGTGTATGAGATCTTCTTCACTCCTTTTCTTAGTTCAGCGGGTTTTTCGGTGCCCAGAATCTTAATTCCATCCTCGCACTCCGTCAGGGGAGAATGGTTCCACTGGGACCCATCGTGGGTCCAGGGTCCCAGGGTCTCCTTTGTGGTAGATTATTACACCATTCACGATCACCGTGACGCGCCATGGGTCCGCTAATACATGGACTTCTGAATTCTCGTTCTGAAATACTCTCCAAAAATTCTCTATCTCCTCACGATTGAAAGTACGGCCCGCAATGGCTTTTGGAGAAAATCCAGCAACTCACACGCTTTCTCCTCGGTATTTTGCCATCGCGCAACAGGCTCGCGCCGACGGATCGGGGTATTTTCGTCGTGCGAACGAAAATTTTTGAGTGCGGTCGTGCACGAGGATCGACAATCGAGTGCGCAACCGCCCCGCGCAGCACGGCGGCGAGGTTTGAACATGGCCGCATTGGCGGGAATCTTTAAGCGGGGCGTGAGCGGTTCGGAAATAACTGCAAATGGAAAGCTTGCGCGCGCTTTCGTGCAGACTCGAATGGTTGCGCACCGCGCTCAACACCCGGAGCGCATCTCCGCTGTCTCACACACTGTCTTGGATCCTCCTGTACATATGTTTCGAGAAGTTCCCAGTACTATTCGCCCTCCCGCGCATCTATTTCCGTACGCCCCCGCGAGCACCAGTCACGTCGCAACAGCTGCACGGGCAACATCGCCGCGCGGACCTCTGCTACCAAGGTCACGCGGGCCTTTGACCGCGCGGGACCTGGGGGCCTCTAGTCACGCGGGACCTGGGGGGCTCTGGAGTCATCTCCAGGAACAGCACAAGAGTACCCTCCCGGCCAGTTTTAAGTGAAATTCCGACCTGGGTCTGACCTTGGCCCAGGTCACCCGGGAGGGTGCTCGTTATGGAAGTCCTGTTCCTAGGGAGTATGTCTAGATAGACGTGGTAGCAGTGCCCCCAATCCCACTTTCTGGCATCATCAAAGACACTTGGTATTCTTCGCTAATGAACAGGGGAGGTCAGGAATATTGACTCAATCCTCTATCTTTCGTCCATCTCCCGAGGTCGATAAGCCTACTTTCTCCCCCATATACTACCAAGGTTCAATCATTGGACTCATTGTCTACATCCTTACTCTAAAATCAATTCTTAAACCACACTGATGTATCCATATTAAACCAGAACCATCAAAAAATTGTCTACTGAGGGTGTCAATCTCTGCCTCTGATAGCTCAAGCTATCAAAAGGACCTTAATGAGGGAGGCGCCTGCTTTCAAGAGAAATACTGTCTGGTCTCATTCATAATGATCGATGGATGGGAAGAGGGAGGATTGAAAACTCATCCAATAGTTCCGGTTTGATGCAGGAAGTTGGAACTTGTCATAGATACTTTCAATGTTTCCACATGAGATATGGAATTGAGAAAAAAACAGCAAAATATTGGAATTTCCATCAACATCTGCTCATCAGTTCATTTTGATGGGCCAAAACCTAAACTGATCCGCTTCTTGTAGTTTCCTAAACTGATTCAGGGCATACTGTAGAGTGAAAACAACGAATGAGAAGAATTTGCGAAAAAAAATTTTCCATACAATTTTGAGGCTAGTCTTTCCTTAACTGCTAGAGAGAATCTCATAGACATTTCTTCAGAGTAAGAGAGAGCCCCCAAGTAGTTTGAGGATTGAGGAATCCTGAAAGATGAACCATCCCGGAAGTTCTACAACTTGACAGACAATCGTGAAGAGTGTTAGATACCATCGTACTCCTACAATGCTATCATCATGGCCATAGTTTCCCATGGCTACGGTGATCCTGATGGATGAAGAACGTAACCCTCCTTTTCCCATGAGCGTAATGCGCTATTCGTGACATCCACTTGAAACGTAACCTTCGCAAACACGGAGGTTCGCGTATGCCCGTGAAATTCCACGCGGATTGGCTCAAATGTTCTGATTTCTTGCACATGTTGTTCAGGCAATTGGCCCATGGCAAAAACTGTTTTCGCATGAGGGGCATCGACTTCAATTTACATCCAAATTTGATGGGATCGCTGTATTGGATCCTGCCCGGACGATGTGTTGGACCGATCCAATCGCGGGATAGACTATTGGCAAGGGGAGAGATCGCTGGACTACAACCCGATCAAGTTGATGTACTGAAACGTGTTCATAGATTGTTTCTCCGTGAAGAACATTTGCTCTCAGGTTTCTGAGGTCGCTGAGCCGAATCCGACGGAATCTTTGGACGAAAATTCGTTTTCAGAATTTGTTGAAACAATCCATTGAAAGAATGACTGTTCCTGTGTGGAAAATACATTCACAAAGGCTGCTGGATCTAGATTTGATGAAATCTCTGTAATGAGATTTGTTGGAACAATTCTCTCGAAGAGTGTGATTATGTAGTTGAATATTTTCCTGTGCAAATCTTCACCGAATGCCGATTCGACCTACATACTGGATATTTTACTTATATCGATGCAATAGATTTCACCGATATTGGGACGCCATCGCTCGATTGAGGGGACCATGTTCAAGAAATGACTTGATCGTTCCTTCGAGCCACTTATCTCACCACTCAGGCCAGCGATCACAGTTTGATGGAAGCTCAAGCTACGACCTTCGAAGCTCCACCTATCACTTGGTGGCTGCAAAGAGGCCATTCTATCTCTGATTCTAGAGCCTCGACTCACATAGTTTTGTTCACATAAAAAATTCCAAAGTCTGATCCCCGTTGAAGAATCCAAAGTTATAGTAGAAGAAGACTAGATGAGAAACTCGAGCGGTGTCAATCTACCTGACCATGGAGTTGACGTAACATCTTTGGGGATGAATTTCAATGAAAGTACGAATGTAAAATTTGAGGATGCATTGATGACTGCAAAAAACATAGAATCGCACCTAAGATGTTAAGAATTAGATACAGCAGTAAAGAATGAGGTAGGCCAACAAATCTGCGATGTCATCCGAGCGAAGAAACGGAGAGTCTCTCACATTACAGTGCAAGACAGGATTTTTGCGAAAAGACTCAAAGACACAGAAATTTTCCTCATCTCAGATAAAGAAATATTCTTCACAGAAGCGGATTAGGGTAATGCGACTGTATATATGATCTTGGCTTGATCATACTGAAAAGATGAATGATCTATTGAGTGATCGAAATGTTTATGAAGCGGTGAAATCCAAACTCATTACCAAAATTTCAGAGTGAGGTCCATAGTTCATTGGAAAATTGAAATGAATGAAATTTTCTGTCAAGAACTCTCCACCATGATGCTCTCACACAGACGAATACGACGATAGCGAGATGTTACGGACTCCCAAAGACCCATAAGCTAGATGTTTCTCTAACACCAATCATATCCACAGTCGATAGCCTCACTAATATACTAGCTTCTATCTCATACGATGCATTAAAACCCTATATCAAAAAACCAAAGTCACACGAGAAAAATAGCTTAGAATTGGAACAAAGATTACGAAAATATCATATTCCAACCGATTATGTATACATCTCACTGAATAGTGGAGACTAACATTCTGAGTACATTAGTTCTCATCGCTTTAGACGAACGATTCTCGGACATCCATGGCAAGTGTAAAATACCGTTTGAAGATATGAAAGAGGGTATCAAATTCATTTTTGAAAACACATATTTGTAATTCAATGACAAATATTATCAACAAATATTTGGCCCGCCTATGGGTTCTCCTATTTCACCACTCTCAGCCGATCTTGTCATGGACGATCTGGAAACTGAGTGTCTCAGAATCTTGAAATTTGAACATCAGATTTCACCTCTTCCCTACTTTAGATATGTTGATGACACCATCCTTTGTGTGAGAAGAGAACAGGTCGATTCAGTACTCACAGTTTTCAACAGCTACCATCCACATTTGCAATTCACGTATGAAATTGAGGAAAACAATAGAATCAGTTTTCTCAACCTCACTCTGAGCATGGTATCAATAACCAAGTTCTTCGGGGAGAAAGTTGAATTATTATTCGAGTCATATGATCCAGCATAAGAGAACTATCATTTATAACTTGACTGATCGATCTGTTCTCCTTTCTGATGAAAGATTCTACATGAAGAATTCAGAGAGCCGAAAAAATTCTCCTGAACAATAATCATCCAATCGAACTCATCGACAAATGTATCAGTCATAGACTGGGATATTCGAAAAATAGACCGATGTCTAATAACATCCGGAATCAAATCAATTCATTCATCAACCTGAAGTCGCCATTCTTTACATAAAAAGTTTCTTTTAAAAGTGTTCCCATATCCTAAAGAAACAGAATATAGTCACACTCTCGAAGCTTGAAAAAGAACTCAATGATATAATCACTCCAGGCAAAGACAAATTAAAGAAATTTGACCGGACGGAAGTTGTTTATGAGCTGCAGTGTAGGAATTGTCCCGCTTCATACGTGGGTGAAACAAAAAGAGCTCCTCCAGCTCGTGTCAAAGAACACAAGAGTCAGGAGAATCAAGATTCGGTAGTTTCACTTCGCATGAAGGATTTAGGTCATGAATTTGATTGGATGAATACGAAAAATCGTGATGGAGAACCAAATTTTTACCGGAGAATTCTGTCTGAAATGGTCTTCATCAATGTAGATTCTAATAATATCAATTTGAAGGAAGATGTCACCAATCTCAACAGAATGTATCGTACCGTATTCTTACATTTGCCGGAAAAAAGTTCCATGTAGTTCTGCCGTCCAACCTTTGACATAGAAAAAAGAACCTACCATACATCTGTTATGACCCTCATTCCATCTCTTCACTTCCCAACTCTCGGTACTTTTACCCCTCCCACCTCCCTCCCCCTCCCCCCTTTTTTCACTCTTCGCTCGGTCATGTGTCACGATCACCTGTACACGCGTATAGTATGTAGAGTGTGAGTTCATTTTCCAATGACGAGTGGTGGTATACCACCTTCGACTTATTTCTAAATCATGTGAGAAGTGTTCATCGATCTTGAGATCATGGTATGTTATTATTTGTCTGTCCACAAAAAAATTATGTCTACGTTAGATCTAATAATACCATTGTTCTTCGTAGAAACCGTCTGATGAGGTCATCGAATCAAGATGACGAAACGTCGCTAATGAAAGATGAAAACATCCGGAGGATTCGGCAGTATGTGACTCTATACTACACCTCCAAGATAGATATAGTCATCCAAGATCGATCGAAAAATTCCACCAGTACTCCATAGAAGAAGGGAAGTTGGAAGTGATAACAGACCGCAGCGTGCTACAGTGGCTGTCTAGCAAGGATTTATCTGGTAGGTCGCGTAAGTCGATCGACCCATGATCTCGTGAGTTACGGTCTCGAAATTGTACACCGAGAAGGTAAACTCAATGTTGTCTCCGATGCGCTCTCTCGGATGTATCAAAGCGACGTGATCGAGATTGCCTCAGTTGAGATTCGAAAGAGAATATCGAATGACTGGTACAACGAAGGATTGTATCAGATTTTGAAACGTTTCAGTCTGTACGAAGATTGAGAGATAGGAGACGGTAGAATCTATGAATATCGGCCTGAATCCGAATTCAATGAGATAATGGGAAAGTGAGACGCGTGGAAGTAAGTTATCTTAGGAAAAAATCGCAGAAAGTCATGCGTGGAAGTCATGAAGAGCCCTCTTTGAGCCATCCTGGGAAAGAGAGGATGTATTGTAACGGGCGCGCAGCTCCGGATCTCGGGACGAGAGCGTGCTACGTCTCTATTACCACTTGCAATTTACTCTGGATCGGGAGAAGGAGAGTGCAATATGCATATTGACTCTGGATCTATCGGATGAGAGCCATTTTTGTAGGATTTATACTTGACAGAGGTATGAATATTCATCTCTGATTAGGATCTAGGAACACGACAGGGACCAATTGGGAATTTTCTGACACATCCTCTATCTTGTCTTGAACCACATCAATAACTTGGGGCATCAATAGTGGGAGTCAATAGGAAACGTTCTTCACATGTGCTAGTTTTAAATCAGAAAAATGAGTGAATTAGGGCACTCATTCTTTCTGAGAGAATCTTATCGGGAAATTGGTGGGGATTGGATAAAACAGGGTGATTTCCTACATCCGCTATCTTGTCTTAAATCATCTTGATGGGTTAGGGCATCAATTATGGGCTTCAATAGTCGGATGACTCAGTTGCGATGGTTTTTTCTCAAGAAAATATGAGAATTAGGGCACACATCTCTCTCAAAAGAATCCCATCAGATAAATCGCGTCAATGAGAACCTTTGCGGTGGATTAGGACACCTTGAAATTGCACGTGATCCCATGAGACAGAATACACCCACAATGATTGAAGGAAACTGGGGCCCTCCAATATAACATGAGTGGCCTCCTATATTGGAGACTATAATACGTATAGCTCCTCACATCAGGGACTACACAGAAGGTATAATAATCGAGTTTCTATTTAAGATCCCAATACAATCAAAGATTGATATTTGAATCCTATGGACATCGACCGTTACTCTCTGGCAGTGAATTTTGAACGAGAGAGCGAATCCTCGAGCCTACCTGCAGCGGCTCTATTCATAGTCAATCCTCAGGATTTCAGAACATTTGATGGATAGTCAAATTCAATGCATTCTGATTCATCACCTCGCTGGGACTGTACAAGAAAACCACTATTTACAT
Organism: Eretmocerus eremicus; assembly: GCA_030522705.1. Lineage (NCBI taxonomy): Eukaryota > Metazoa > Arthropoda > Insecta > Hymenoptera > Aphelinidae > Eretmocerus > Eretmocerus eremicus. The sequence continues at coordinate 4,219 of JAPYYZ010002575.1, read as the reverse complement.
CATCATTCACATTGAAAATCACACTAAATTTGAGATGAAGAACTAAGCATAGCTAGTTCTATCAATTATCATTTTGAAAAGATAATCAAAATATAATTTGATGGAACATTCTAGGAGAAATTCTCGATCCAAAGCTACGTACAATCGCCTCAAGAATGACGTGAAATCTTAAACTTCTTCATGATACTGATCAAATATTAAATTAAGGCCATGTCGTAGCCGTGCATCCGACGCGCGGCTAGCCGTTTTCGCGGCGTTTCCCATTATTCTTGAACCCCTTAGAGATTTGGATGGAAATAAAAGAGAGAGGCTGTTCTACGTACCCAAATCTAGAGCATCTCTCTCCTCTTTTGATCCAGATCGCGAAGATTTTTGAGACTAACAGGAACGCGATGAGTGCTTATATACCTAACCGTATACATGGCGCAAGTATACATGCGTATAATGCTTCCGGGCGTTCCCATTATTTTCGAAAATCTTCGCGATTTGGATCAAAAGAGGAGAGAGATGCCCTAGATTTGGGTATGTAGAACAGCCTCTCTCTTTTATTTCCATCCAAATCTCTAAGGGGTTCGAGAATAATGGGAAATGCTTTCATGCAGAGTGAGCTTGCACGGCTCCGACGTGGCCTCAACCACCGATATCCATTGCGTAATTCAGGGGAAATCTACGTTTCATCATTCATTTCACGATGCAATTGAATTACATGATATATATAAGAAATCTATGATTTTGAATGACGATTCAAATAGCCGATATGAAAAACCGATGCTTTGCTCATCAGATCTTCCAATCTTATGACAAATCTAGGAAGAAATTCTGACATCGTATTCCACAGAATTTTAGAATTTTGCAGAATGAGTTACTTAATGTTTACGAATGATTTAGTAAGTCATTGTATCCACGAGATAACCCTTGGAGAGCTCTATATTATGGCAAAAGGCGAATTTCAGAATTATGTAGATTAAAAGGATAATTTCTCATAGGAACTCATAGAATTCCTCCATGGAACTATGTATAGGTGAGAATATGTACATGTATATAAGTGAGTGAGTACTGGCTCTTTCTCGTTGAGAGGAAGATAACCACGGAAATGGCTTTATCGGCATCAAGACGCGCATGAGCGATTCAAATGCAAACCAAGACGATACCATAGTTTGAGAGCATAATTATCCACTCCAGAATGAATTTCAGCTCTGGGGTGTTTACACTCACAGTATGAGCGCGTTGCTAGTTCGTATTATTGGCCTGGAATTCACCTAGATGGAGTCAGTTTGGTGGAAAATTGCAATTTATACGCACGTTATAAGGTGAATCAACAAGGGCGGGTAGGTCTAATTAGGTAGATCGTGGAAGATAGTGGTAGCCGATCTGATGGGAGAATTTAGCTGGAGCAGGAACGGTTTTGAATATTTCATGACTATGGAAGATGTTTTCACGCGTTATGTTATCTGCGTGCGCAGGTGCGTGTATTTGCGAGATGAGACGACTAACGCAGTAGGAAACGCGTTAGAAACTATTTTTTGTCCGAATCATGATGCTCCAGAAATTTTTCTACTGGATAACGGCGAAGGATTTGACACCAAACTAGTACCAGAGATCTTGAAAAGGAGCGGGATTGAGCACGAAAAGACGCCAGTATACTCTCCCAGCTGTAATCTCGTAGAACGAGTCAATGAAGATATGGAAACAATGATAGCTATTCTTGTTGACAGTCATAGAGAATGCGATCAGTATATTCCGCAATTCCAATTCACGTATAACATCTGTACATTCGATGACAGGTTGATCTCCCGTTTTCATGATGTACGGACGCGAATTGGAAGCGCAGAGATTGTATGAAAGGCGCGTAGAGAATTCAAAGGAGTGCAATCCCCGAAAGTTTCAATGAAAGATCACACGGAAGTTATTTGGTAGAGTCTTCAAGGAATTTGGATAATCTAGAGATGGATCATCCCCAACAAAAAGAAAATAATTTTGAGATTCCGAAGCATGATGGAAATTCAAGCACAAGTAATAGAATTTTGAAAGGCAATGAGTTCGATGAGGCAGTTGGAAATTGATCAAATCGTAAGAATTCGCCAGAAGAACGTGATCTCTCGATAAATAGACCAGAAGATAAGAAGAAGCATCGAATGTTACATTATGATATATCTAAGCGAGGAGTAAAGTTGAAAAAGGCGATGAGGTTTCTGGAAGGAATAGCATCTAGACATCAGCAGCCAAGGGTGTGGACGGCGAAACTTAACGAAAAGTCAAGTGGGCCATCCAAAATTGCTGGGAAACTCGGCGGAAACGTATACATCTTGGTAAGGAACAGCTCCCAAATGGAGGGATCTCATCACTTTAGAGATATTGAAAATGCATCAGTCTTACGGGAAAAGTAATTTGTCGGGACCGCTTCCGACAACAATCTAGTTCATTGGATTAACCAAAAAAAGCCTTTCCTGTCAATCCAACAAACTAATTTGCTGTCGGAAATAGTCCCAACGGACTGTTCTCTTCCATGTAGTTAATCCCAAGAGCAACGTACACCGGGTAATCAGCAACCGCAGCCAGAAACAGGGCAGACATTTGAGAAAGAAAATTGCGGCAGACGCGTGGATAGGAGCCAAGCCCTCACGGGTAAGCCGCCCCTCTCCAGGTCGGCGGCGGGCAGCAACAAAACACATGCGACACCGAACGCGAACTGCACGCGTCAACATCGTACAGTGGCCCCACGACGCGATCGAGGGAAGTCGAGAGCTAGTGCAAGAAGAATGGACAATGACGCGGCGGAAGGATTGAGAGGCCAAGGAAAAGGTGTCCCAGATGAAACGCAGCAGGTGGACAGCGACACGCAGTGCTGAGGTCCCGGAGATCACGCGGCAGAAGTGAGCAAACGCTGACGTAAGTTGAGCGCGAGATCGGTTTTGTCGAAGATCCGTGGGTGGATAGAGTCGCCTCGAGAAAGCTAGACAGACCTGGAGACAAATGTACTACAATATCATCCGCGAGTGTCGACGCGGCTCTGTCTGAGTGTGTGGTGGCTTGCGTCAGATACAATATGACCATCGATGGGTGCGCGAGTGATATCGGACAAATTCCACGAGTGCAAAACATCAATCCGTCAGATGTGTGTGTGACGCGAGTGATCAAAAAATAGACAGCAGCCCGGTGTACAAATCATTTCAGCTCGTGGCGTGGACAAACGGTAGCGATGACGCGTCGGAGACACCTGCAGCGGACGTAGCTGCATATCAACGACGGAAGGACGAGAGCAAGCATGCAGGAATGGAGAGAATACTCCGCGAGTCAACAGCCCCATGGGAGGAATGAAGAGACATGCGCGAAACAGAACGAGCACAGGCGAATGCATCAGAAACGTCAACAACGTCAACAGTGTTCCAAGAAGAGCTCCAATTCGTTCGGGAAGGACGCGAGACAGGATACGCGATGTTCAAGGTGGCTCGTGTCGATCAAAAAACGCTATAGTTACTCGAATATTATCGCAAGCGCAGAAGCACTTTTATCCACCAAGCGAAAGTTGGTGTAGTGTACCTCTCGAGCTCGGCAGAAACAGAAGGAGCGGTAGCACATCGAAGTATTTGACCGCGCCAAATTTACGCGAGGGAATCTCCATAGCCAGGCGACAATGCTCGACGCGCTCAAGAATGAAGTTCAAGAATGCGAATTCCGAGTAGCAGCAGGAGCGGAGTTCATGCGAGGAAACCGGCTGCAATAGGCAGCAGATCTCGGTGGGCTCAAGAGGCGTTTGGCTGCAGAGCGAATGTAGGTACCCCGACCACAATTTGAGCAGCAAATGCAACATCATCGACAGAATCGACCCCACAGTAATAGGCCACAGCCCGATTCCACGTTTTATCGACAATAGAGATCGCCACAGCTCAGCCTGCCAAACCCGTGGAATAGCCCCGAAATACCATAGCTGCAGAGACACAAAGAGAAAGCCCCTCAGCTGATCCGCGGCTGGCTCAATAAGCTACCAGCGCGACGAACTCACGCGAATGAGCTGAGTTAAGGGCATGTCAAAGCTCTACCTTACCGGCAAAGTGAAAAAATGGAAACTGAATTTTTCCAGTAATTACAAGCAATTTCTCGAAAAAGTAAAATCAAGTCTCCGTGCATTGTGATCATATCTACCATTTGCAAAAAGAATAAAGTAAATTGAGCGAATATGGTTGTCAGAATCACTTCTACCAGCGAGGCACGTTTGCAC